>CP092093.1:8695000-9010000 GCA_029203775.1 Neoneuromus ignobilis | reverse complement strand
CACGCTCCCAGTGGTCATAATTCGGGTGTAGGGTTTCTCTTACAGCAATTTAGTTCTTATAGTAAAATATTAATATTACAAATAGTGAATTATATTACATAAATCACCCCATTAGTTGGGTGGGCGACCACGCTCCCAGTGGTCATAATTCGGGTGTAGGGTTTCTCTTACAGCAACTTAGTTCTTATAGTAAAATATTAATATTACAAATAGTGAATTATATTACATAAATCACCCCATTAGTTGGGTGGGCGACCACGCTCCCAGTGGTCATAATTTGGGTGTAGGGTTTCTCTTACAGCAATTTAGTTCTTATAGTAAAATATTAATATTACAAATAGTGAATTATATTACATAAATCACCCCATTAGTTGGGTGGGCGACCACGCTCCCAGTGGTCATAATTTGGGTGTAGGGTTTCTCTTACAGCAATTTAGTTCTTATAGTAAAATATTAATATTACAAATAGTGAATTATATTACATAAATCACCCCATTGGTTGGGTGGGCGACCACGCTCCCAGTGGTCATAATTTGGGTGTAGGGTTTCTCTTACAGCAATTTAGTTCTTATAGTAAAATATTAATATTACAAATAGTGAATTATATTACATAAATCACCCCATTAGTTGGGTGGGCGACCACGCTCCCAGTG
Source organism: Neoneuromus ignobilis (assembly GCA_029203775.1). Lineage (NCBI taxonomy): Eukaryota > Metazoa > Arthropoda > Insecta > Megaloptera > Corydalidae > Neoneuromus > Neoneuromus ignobilis. The sequence goes on along the minus strand of CP092093.1, from coordinate 9,009,347 downwards.
GTCATAATTCGGGTGTAGGGTTTCTCTTAGAGCAATTTAGTTCTTATAGTAAAATATTAATATTACAAATAGTGAATTATATTACATAAATCACCCCATTAGTTGGGTGGGCGACCACGCTCCCAGTGGTCATAATTTGGGTGTAGGGTTTCTCTTACAGCAATTTAGTTCTTATAGTAAAATATTAATATTACAAATAGTGAATTATATTACATAAATCACCCCATTAGTTGGGTGGGCGACCACGCTCCCAGTGGTCATAATTTGGGTGTAGGGTTTCTCTTACAGCAATTTAGTTCTTATAGTAAAATATTAATATTACAAATAGTGAATTATATTACATAAATCACCCCATTAGTTGGGTGGGCGACCACGCTCCCAGTGGTCATAATTTGGGTGTAGGGTTTCTCTTACAGCAATTTAGTTCTTATAGTAAAATATTAATATTACAAATAGTGAATTATATTACATAAATCACCCCATTAGTTGGGTGGGCGACCACGCTGCCAGTGGTCATAGTGGTCATAATTTGGGTGTAGGGTTTCTCTTACAGCAATTTAGTTCTTATAGTAAAATATTAATACTACATAAATCATAGTGAATTATATTAGTTCTTATAAAATCAAATAGTGAATTATATTACATAAATCACCCCATTAGTTGGGTGGGCGACCACGCTGCCAGTGGTCATAATTTTGGTGTAGGTTTTCTCTTACAGCAATTTAGTTCTTATAGTTATATATTAATATTACAAATAGTGAATTATATTACATAAATCACCCCATTAGTTGGGTGGGCGACCACGCTCCCAGTGGTCATAATTTGGGTGTAGGGTTTCTCTTAGAGCAATTTAGTTCTTATAGTAAAATATTAATATTACAAATAGTGAATTATATTACATAAATCACCCCATTAGTTGGGTGGGCGACCACGCTCCCAGTGGTCATAATTTGGGTGTAGGGTTTCTCTTACAGCAATTTAGTTCTTATAGTAAAATATTAATATTACAAATAGTAAATTATATTACATAAATCACCCCATTAGTTGGGTGGGCGACCACGCTCACAGTGGTCATAATTTGGGTGTAGGGTTTCTCTTAGAGCAATTTAGTTCTTATAGTAAAATATTAATATTACAAATAGTGAATTATATTACATAAATCACCCCATTAGTTGGGTGGGCGACCACGCTCCCAGTGGTCATAATTTGGGTGTAGGGTTTCTCTTTAAGCAATTTAGTTCTTATAGTAAAATATTAATATTACAAATAGTGAATTATATTACATAAATCACCCCATTAGTTGGGTGGGCGACCACGCTCCCAGTGGTCATAATTTGGGTGTAGGTTTTCTCTTACAGCAATTTAGTTCTTATAGTTATATATTAATATTACAAATAGTGAATTATATTACATAAATCACCCCATTAGTTGGGTGGGCGACCACGCTGCCAGTGGTCATAATTTGGGTGTAGGGTTTCTCTTACAGCAATTTAGTTCTTATAGTTAAATATTAATATTACAAATAGTAAATTATATTACATAAATCAACCCATTAGTTGGGCGGGCGACCACGCTGCCAGTGGTCATAATTTGAGTGTAGGGTTTCTTTTAGAGCAATTTAGTTCTTATAGTAAAATATTAATATTATAAATAGTGAATTATATTACATAAATCACCCCATTAGTTGGGTGGGCGACCACGCTCCCAGTGGTCATAATTTGGGTGTAGGATTTCTCTTACAGCAATTTAGTTCTTATATTGAAATATAGATGTTACTTATGGCGAATTATATTATACAGAATGCCCCATTTGTTAGGTGGGTGATCACGTTTCCAGTGGTGTTTCAGGGCGCAGGATTCTTCTTATAGTCATTCGGATATTATCTATTATATGATATATAATTTGTTAATTTCTCCCGGGTAAGAGGGTAAACTGCGTACCATATATGTATCCTGAATGGCTCAGTTCCATAAAGAGCGACTCAGGAAGTAGCAGCTAATCACTTTTTATGCTGTGAAAGAGACATATGTCACACTTATACACAGACACACACACACTCACACACACACATATATATATATATATATACATACATACATACACACATTTTTTATCAATATTAATATCATCAAAAATATTGAATCTGCTTTTGAGGAAATATTAAGTTCATCACACTAAGATTCTAATGAAATAATAATAAATAAAGAGATGATGTTTTTTCTGGTTAGTATTATCAAACACTCTCCAACACGTTTCAAATTTGAATACAAATATAATATGATTTGTCTTTTGTAGATTGTGCTTATTTTGTTCAATTATTGTAAATTGTGAATGTTATATTTTCTGTAATAAAAATAGAATAATAATGAAAATTGAAACTTTGGTAAGTTGATTTTAAATTTGTACATTTCTTATTATTTTATATTATATATATATATATATATATATATATATATATATATATATATGCATAAAAGATTTTTTTTCATATTTAATTAAATATATATACAAATTCTTTCTATATTAAATTTCGTTTAAAAGTACAATTTTTTTCCTTTATAGATATCGTTTTTAATTTCTTCGTCTGGATGAAGTATTTCGATCGTAATCAGTTATTGATCATCGGTTATAAGTGATCGGTCATCAGTCATCTATAATCTATGGACAACGCGGGATAAAATTAGGCCGGATTATTTTATTTTATTACCGTTAAAACTGTACACGCATCGCAAGTTCTTATTCTCCCAAATATGTAGAATCAGTTTCATCGGAGATATCGTTTTATTTTCGGTCGATTATCTGTTAATTAATTTTTCCTTATAATTAAAACGATGTCACGATGTATATGTGTTCTATGTTTATATTTTTTTGTATATTGGCGTACACATTAGGTTGATTCTTAATTAACGGTGTTCGATATATAAGATGTTATATTGAATGATCGTTGATTTTGTTATCGACACACGGAGCTTTCGGGGTGGATGAAGTGCTGCGAAGCGAAGTTGAAGCCTCGACTCCACAATTTTTTTACACATGATTTTCAGCGTTAGGACAGGCTGCTCTTGAGCAGTGGTTGATAGGGACGCATATATTAATCCGCTTCACGGGTTTTATATGTATGTTCACCTTCATATGGTGAAGATAGGCGGGACCTCTTCGTCGAGCTAACGATACAGCTCAACGAAGAGAATCCTATAGCTAATATGTTTTTCTATTTCATGATTTTCAGGTTCTTACATCGATGTTAATTTTAATGTAATTCCTAATTTTGTTAAAGTAGTTTATCATATTTTTTTAAAGTTATTAATATTTTAATTTTCATTAAATCGTTTGCTCCTTTTTTTTATATAACATTAACGTAGTTTATTTCCATTTACATTTTTTTGTATGAAATTCAGTAATAATTTTAAAGTAGTTTAATTTCTATTTAATCACAACTGAAATCATCGTAAACTCGAAGACAACGTACTGCAGCTTCTTCAGGGACAATGGAACAAATAGTACCATTGTCCAAATATTATATAAGTAAAATCAAAATTATTATTTCATAATTGGACTCACATACTGAAGGTGCCAATACAAGTGATAACGAGTTTTGGAATCTTGTATGCGTTGTTCATTATGAAAATAACGATTTTGATTCTAAAATGTCCCTTTTTGAACTTGCGCTTGCATTGTGTACAGTCTTTTATCTTACGCTGTTCTGTTAGTGAATACATGAAATAGCTGAAGATTAATAAGAAGAAAAGTGAATTATTTATAACTTTACTTAGGGGCCTTTTAATTTTATTGTATGTTTCAGATGCCATGAATGTTGATTTTCCATGTTGATGGAAAAATCCAAATTAACAGATTTCTATGATGATTTTTTTTAATAATGATGAGCTACGATAGGCGTGGATTTTATATACTTTTTAAATTGATCAATAATTAAATTTCTGATTAGATACTATTTTTTCCTTAACGTTAATTATTATAGATATTTTTTTCAGAATTATTCATTCGATTAATTCGATTGATTTTTCATCTATGCACCGTACATATGCTTCTCGCTACTGAAAATATAAATAAATTAACATAAATGAAGAGATGATGTTTTTTCTCTGGTTTGTATTAACACAAAGGCATTAACACGTTTCAAATTTCAATATAAATGTATACGATCATTTGTAGATTGTCGTCATTCTGTACAATTATTGTAATTCGTGAAGGGTTTTTTTTTCCTATAATGATGATCGAATAGTAATGAAAATATAAATATTTGGCAAGTTGATTTTGAATTTTTACATAAATCTTTTATCGTTTATTTATTTTATATTATGAATTTATTTCTGAAATTAATCTAATATGTTTAGAACGATTACTCAAGAGACTACACTAAGAATTGACGACATTAACATTGGTGAAATGAAGAGATTGTAGTTTTCTTCGGTAAATATATTAATTCAAACTCTTTAAGGGCTTTCAAATTTCAATACATTTTGATTTTGTCTTTTATAGATTGTCGTCATTCTGTACAGTTATTGTAATTTGTGAATGTTTTGTTGCTGTAATGAAGATAGAATAATAATGAAGATTAAAGTTTTGGTAGGTTGACTATACATTTGTATATTATTTTATTGTCTAGTTATTTTATATTATATACTTAATTTTGCAGATGAAAGATTTTTTGACCGGAAGAAAACTTACACACACATACACACATGTTATATATATATATATATATATATATATATATATATATATATATATATACATATACATACACATACATATAAATATAATTTAATTTCGTTTAAAAGTAATATATTTTTTTTAATTTTTGGTACAGATACTGTTTTCGATTGATTTGGCTGAATTGAATGCAGTGTTTCTTTCGAGTGTCGTCGGTCATCAATTAATGATCATCGGTCATCGATGGACAACGCGGGATAAAATTAGGCCGGATTATTTTATTTTATTACCGTTAAAACTGTACACGCATCGCAAGTTCTTATTCACCCAAATATGTAGAATTCGTTTCATCGGAGATATCGTTTTAATTTTGGTCGATTAACTATTAATTAATTTTTTCTTATTATTAAAACGATGTATATGTGTTTTATGTTTATATTTTCTTGTATATTTGCGTACACATTAGGTTGATTCTTAATTAACGGTGTTCGATATATAAGATGTTATATTGAATAATCGTTGATTTTGTTATCGACGCACGGAGCTTTCTTCGGGGTGGATGAAGTGCTGTGAAGCGAAGTTGAAGCCTCGACTCCACAATTTTTTTACACATGATTTTCAGACGTTAGGACAGGCTGCTCTTCAGCAGTGGTAGATAGGGACGCATATATTAGTCCGCTTCACGGGTTTTATATGTATGTTCACCTTCATATGGTGAAGATAGGCGGGATCTCTTCGTTGAGCTAACGATACAGCTCCCCGATGAGAATTCTATAGCTAATATGTTTTTCTACTTCATGATTTCCAGGTTCTTATTTCGATATTAATTTTAAAGTAATTTTTAATTTTTTAAAGTAATTTTTAATTTTTAAAGTAATTTTTAATTTTTAAAGCAATTTTCAATTTTTTAAAGTAGTTTTTCATTTTCTTTTTAAAGTAATTATTAGTTTAATTTTCCTTTTCATGAAATTTTTTGATTTTTTTGATTTAATATTAACGTAGTTTATTTCCTTGAATTTTTTTGTGTCAAATTCAGTAATAATTTTAAAGTAGTTTAATTTGCATTTAATGTCAACTGAAATCATCGTCAACTTGAAGACAACGTGCTGCAGCTTCTTCAGAGGCAATGGAACAAATAGTACCATTGTCTAAATATTACGTAAGTAAAATCAAAATTATTATTTCATAATTGGACTTACATACTGAAGGTGCCAATACAAGTGATAACGAGTTTTGGAATCTTGTATGCATGCGTTGTTCATTATGATAATAACGATTTTGATTTTAAAATGCCCTTTTTTGAACTTGCGCTTGCATTGTGTACAGTCTTTTATCGCACGCTGTTCTGTTAGTGAATACATGAAATAGAGTCTTTTATCGCACGCTGTTAGTTAATACATGAAATAGCTGAAGATTAGTAAGAAGAAAAGTAAATTATTCATAACTTTTCTTAGGGCATTTTTAATTTTATTGTATTTTTCAGATATCACGGTTGATGGAAAATTCAAGTTATTTAACTTTTATATTACAATTACCAATAGTCCTTTATTGAATATTTTTTGAATCGATCAATAATTTATTTTCTGATTCATAGTATTTTTTTTTCTTTAGTTATTTATTATATATGATTTTTTAAAATTATTTCTTTGATTAATTCTATTAATTTTTTATTCATAAACCTCACTATGCTCCTTGGCATGAACATTTGGATGAAATATGTAAAATTGGTAATAATTAAATAATCGCAGATTGAGGTATTTTCTAAATTCATTTCAATTTTTTCATTTTTTAATATTGTGCATATTTAAATTTTTCATTTTATTAATTTTAATTTGATAAATGTCGAATTACCTTGTATTAATTTCCGAATGGTATAAATTTTAATTTCAAATATTACACATATTAAATATACACATATACATACATACTAGTATGACTAGTAATACTATTAAAGAAAATGGTAGATACTAAATAATGGAATAAATTCTTATAATATTTTAGTCTAAAAAAGAATGTTCCTCTGTTGTGATGTGATAATTTCGTTTCCGAACTTTGACGACAATTATCTAAGTACAAATTTTATAAAATGAATTAAAATTGAGTAGAGATCAAATTTCCCTGCAAGAAAAAACAAATAATTATTCTAAAATTAGAATACGGGTGCAAAATTATTAAATATATTGAAATTTTATGATGGAATTTTGAGTTTGAAACGTAATATATAAATATATTAACTCTTTCAAACCAATGATATTTTCAACAGACAAGATTTTATCGAAATCTTAAATTCAGATCACTGATTTAGTTGTATTTCATTTAATGTTTTAATGTACGTTGCCACTTCTACATCATGTTAAGGTTGCAGACATGTAGAAAATCCTAACATGATGATTATAATAAGCATTAACGTTAACCAAAAGCATATAAATTACTTTAATAATTTTAAAAAAGATTTAGAAAATAATAAACTAACGTTACTCAAAAAAAAGTATTTCCAAAATTATGTAAGTGCAATAAACGATGAGCTAAATCCTAAGGTAGCAGAGTAAATAAAAAATAAAAATTACCCGGATTACCAAACAATTTTAACCTGGTATTCCAGTGATTAAAGAGCTGGACCTAGATCTTTTATTCTATATATGATTTATTCCATTGATATATTAAATCTAGATCTTAATTGTTCAAATTTTAATATTTATTCTTTGTAGTAGTAACTACTTATGAATATCACTTGATAAATTTATATTCATCTGATTATAAACCGTATGTTCATTTATATTGCTTTAGTATTTCTAAAAATCTAATTCAAGTATAGTTTTAAAACATTTTTTAATGATAATACCATGCATTTTTTATTTAAAACAAACAACTTTTAAAGAATAAACACACACGTAAGCACACGTGTATGTATATATATATATATATATATATATATATATATATATATATATATATATATATATATATATATATATATATATGTTCGCAGAGTTTAAGTTTATATGTTTTATAGGGAAATAAAGTTGTATATATATTATTTAATATAACGGATAATGAAATATATAAGTTCATGAATAATATATTTCAAAGCCATACGTTAAGTAGCTTAAAACTGCCATAAGTAATCAAGCAAATACCCTTTAACAATTTAACAGTAGAAGTGCACTCATCACATGTTGACGGCACAGAATCAACCCTTATCATCATCTAACGGACTAACTCGCCAGAATGGTGTACCTTCAATTATGAACTTCTCCACCTCATTAGCAACGTCATCGTATCTTGAAAATCATTACAGAACCAATTTCAAGTTACGTTGGAATTGGTATTTCGGCGATTGTCTCCATTGTGGCCTCTAAGTCCACTAATCCCGGTATACGTGCATGAGACCTGAACTCTTGTAAGCGTATATTGTGTTATCATAAATGGTTACCAGAGCTACAAATAGACGACGAAACTATGGTTAACAAGCTACTGGTACATATTGAGGTCACCTCTAAACTTCAATGTGTTTACAATTCATTGCGTTCGGTAATCAGTGAACCCAGTACGAATGTTCAGCCGGAAAGATAGCGTAATTGCCAGATGTCGTTTATTAAAATTGTACAGAAGAAAAATTTCAGAAGAAATGAAATCATATGCTTTTTACAGATGAGTTGGTTTAACGTTTTCTGATTATCTGTTTGAATTAAATTGGAAGTTTTTGTTCTAATGAAAATATTGTAGAAATGAAGTTTCAATTTATATCTACAGTATTATATATATATATATATATATATATATATATATATATATATATAAATTTTGTGTAATATATAATGGTTACTTATGTTATAAATTAGTTAAAAAAAAGTTAACGATAGGTAACAAAACTTCACCTGAACAATAAAATATTTCTATACAAATTGAAATTATATATAATCAAATTTTGGTCCAAAAAAGTAATTATTTTTCATAAAATATAAAAACATTTTGTTTTCCAAAGTTTCAAACATATTTAATTTTGAAAATTTGTAATGTAAATAAATAACTATTTTATTACTAATTCATAACGAAAAACTGGAACAAATAATTAACAAATTAAGAAAGATTTAATTTTCGTGAGTGTGTTTGTGCGTGTGTATGTATAAAACTTTTTGTTGACATACACTAGTTGAAATAGATATTGCATTTTATATTTAGAATTTAACGTTCTTTTTTTAAAAAAAACATGGAATAAATAAAAGTCTTCATTTAAAGTGACTAAAATATTATAAAGTTTTACAAAAAACATTAAATTCTAAAAGGCTATCATTGTATATATATATATATATATATATATATATATATATATATATATATATATATATATATTCTTTCATTAATATTTTATTTTGGCTGAGAATTTCACAATGTTTCACTTGAGCTTCTGTTACAACTTTAATATATTTTCTATTGTTTGCATATATATATATATATATATATATATATATATATGTATGTATATATATATATGTACGTAATGGTGTTGTTTACAAAAACGTTCCATTTTATTTACAAGGAAGAAAAAATTCATTTCCCTTCGGATTAAATATATTTCGACACACAATATATTTCCACCAACCATAACTGCACATGGCTTCTATTACTTTTGTTAAAGACGGTCAAGGAAAAAATATCCCTTGTACGTCATATACAATCACATGGTCGTACCCTCTTATAACAAAAGCTTCCATCTCATGACTATCAAGATGAAAGCACGGATAACACCATCTGAAGCCAACCACGCATGATATAGTCTTTCATCTCAAATCTAATACATTCCATCCAGTAATACTGTCGTTCTGTTCAGTTTTAAATCCGTCAGTCAATGAAATGACACACATACACACACACCGATATATAAGGTCATTATAACTACATATGAACTCGTTACAGTATTTTATCAATAGTATTGTGAAATTGAGACGACTTTTGGAAAGTGGTTTTAGGATTAGGTTAGCAGATTTTGAAATTTAATTCACAAACAGTGTATTTTAAATTAAGTTAAATTAACTTTGTTTAAAACTAAACAAATGTTAAGAAAACATTTAATCTATACAAGAACAATATTTAAATTTTAAAATATAAATTGATGTTTAACAAAGTTTTTTTTTACTTTATTGATTATATACATACATACTTTATATATATATATATATATATATATATATATATATATATATATATTATATTAATATTAATATATCTTACTATATGGAAAAGGGTTAATTGCACATTATATAAATGACTCCAAAATTATAAAGTACCGCAAATCTATATAATTAACAGTACAGATCTATAGAAAATTCAAAAGAGAGGGTATTCTGTGCATACGAGCGAACCTTTCAAAACGGAAAGCACTTCTAGTTGCAAGAGTTCTGGTAAACAGACGTGTCCACGCAAAACCCCTAGATATATTTAGACTGTGGATCGTGTCGAGTGGACAGGGTCAGCTATAGAAGATCGACTTGTTCCCAGCTGCAGGAAGCGTTCACTCATTACAGCTAATGAAGTAACAAAATGGAACTACGCACCATTTCTCAGTTTAATGAAAGGCCCATTCATTGTACTTGTCCTGTTTTCTCCTCCACATTCACATTATTCTATTTTCGCTTACAGCAGCTACATTTCTATCTCGTATCCACTTTAGTGGGTTTTATACTTAAGTGAATATCATACATACTTGTCTTCAGTTCGAACGTGTTCTCTTTCTCAAGGTTGTTGAATTTTTTATATCTTTTCACGTGTTAAGATTTGTGTTTGTAACGTATCGAGTATCGGTTTTTTGATATAATATTAATGCTCATTACCTGTACAAATGTTTATATAAAAAAGTTAACTGAATACAACTACATATATTTTAATCAATAAATTATATAAAATAAAGAAGAAAAATGCTATATAAGATATTAAAATAGATTTTAATCATATAAAAAATTACAAATTGAAATATTATAATATCTAATTATATTCATATAAAAATATTATTTATGAATCGAAAGAGAATATAAATATTAATGTAGTATAATATTTATATATATTTTAGGATTGTTAAACAGTTTATATTGAAATAAAAAAAAATACGATTGCAAATTGAATAATATACCTGCAATTCAATGTAATTTTTGATAAATATTTGTATGAATATATTTTTAAAATACTTTTATCGACATTAATTTCTTTATATATTTAGAAATTATATAGATAAATACATTTTTAAATTTTCTAATTTAATTGGTAACATATTCTTGAATATTTTTATTAACTAGATTCGACTTTAATTAGGAATGACATAAATCATACACGAAATCATTTATAGTTATTGTTATTAAATTTGTAGTTAATTACGTGAAGTTTATTGTGGTTAATACTGTAAACGGATATTCGTATGTACATAGTTCTATGTAACAAACATTAAACAGCACATGTAATATTCATCGTTTAGAAATTATCAAGACAGCAACGAACGCAATTGAGTTATTTGCACACGCAAGGGATGCAAAGATCTCAACTGGAAAGGTCGCCGCAGGGTGGTTGTTACCGTTCTTCACTGCTTTATTAACATACGTATCCTTGATGATACAATTATATATGTATAAATATATGCACACATGCATAATTTCACATAAACTTACTTAGCCACATACACAACAAATATATATATATATATATATATATATACACACACATATATATTAAATTGTATTTCATATGAGTAAATAGTATTTGTGGATATAAGTAAATAAAATAAAAAAAATAATACTGACAGACTATTGAGTAAAGACAAAAATTGTTTTCATTACTCAGTAAAAAATAGAGATAAAAATGTAAGAATAGAAAACTCCAATATTAAAAATTCAAATAATAGGCAAATAAAATAAATGTCTTTCGATAAATTTCAAATCAATCGATTAAAATGCATGAATGAAAAATTAAACTGTTTCAATTAAATGATATCATAAGCGAACAATGACTGGAGACAATCTAAATATTCATTAAACAAAGAGTAATATTAATTTTATGCGTAATGTTCAACCCTTTTGGAATGTCAAAAATCCCCAAAGACGTCTCGATGTTCATTAAAGGGTTGATGCATTTCACTTCTTAAATTACAGTTTTCTATTTATACAACCAGATTGAATCAAATATAAGGCAATATTTAAAGAGAAAGGGAGATAAAAGATATTGTAAGATGTTAGAATGATATTGTTTTTGTTTGTAAAAATTTTACATCGTTCACGAATTTGAATACTGTTAGGAAATTGCAAACAATATATTTTAATGAATCTTTATCATTTTTATATTGCATGTACAATCATATGTATATATATATATATATATATATATATATATATATATATATTTATTGTGTGTATGTTTGAATAAAATATCACATATTTTATATAAAATTTATACTGATAATTTTTGATACAAAATTAAATTATGGATTATTATCTTACACATTAATCTGAAAATTTGATTTGCATCTAGAGTAAGTTACACTTTTAGAATTGAATGCAATATTTTATTATTGACATTTCATAACTGTCGATTCATGTTTTAAAGAAAATTTATTAAAATAAAATTAATTAATAAATTTTTAACAAGTTGATATAGAAATTTCATAAAATTTTGAACAATTTTGTGATTTTATTATGTTTCTGTTATTTAATACTAGTAAAATATTTAGTAATATAAACCACTTTGCAAATATAGAAAAATTTTGAAAATTTCAAAACACAATTTTTATATAAAATACACGTCTCTGTATATCTAAAGTGTATTGATATTTATATTAATAACTTTTTATGACAAATTTAATTAGTTTTATTAGGTATAATGAAATAAAATATATATTTGAAAAAACGATAGGAATTTCAGTTATATTTAGTAGAAAGTCTAATTCTTTTCAAATAATTTAAATTATTCAATTACCCATCCTTATATAGAAAATACACTCTCTCTTATACACACGCATATATATATATATATTAATGTACTATTGGTTTCCAGTTTCTGTTTTCAATCAACAAACACACACTTGTCAAAGTACATATACACAGATACACATATATACTTTAATGAGAAACCCATTTTATTTGAACTAGTATGCGTATATCTTGTTCTGCTTACTTTTGTTAACTTGTCTGTGTCAATATTGTCTTGTTTAAATTTCGTAAATTGATTTTTTTTTCAATTTGCTTGAGATACTTTGGTGTAATCGATAATATAAATTAAAAAAAAGTTGAGTTAATGTACTTGACTGATTTATGAAAATTATAATAGAAAATTCCAATAATAATTTTAGATATAATTATATTTAATTGCTTTCAATAATAAAATCATTATATATATATATATATATATCGTGATAAGAAAAAATGTGTCTTATATTTATGGTAACACGAATGGTTAATACCTGTCAAATGGAATGACAAATTAGGTAAATAAAATCAGTAATTGATGTTATATTAAATATTTCTATAGTAAAACTCGAAAACTGTCAAACAAAATTTGAACTATTTATTTTTAAATCGAGTACTATTCAGATTAAAACTTAATGTTTCATATGTTTAGTTCTCTATTGGTATAATTTAGTATTTGTCAAATTACTTAGACAAGAAATCATTTATACAAATATATACATAAATCGTTTTCATACAAATATTAATGGTTATTTTCTATGTTATATTATACTTGAATTATTTTAATTATTTGAATAATTTCTGTATCAATAATAAAAAGATAAAATCAATATTTAAAGATTCATTTATATTTTAAAAATGATATGAATCTTATATATATATATATATATATATATATATATATATATATATATTTTGAAATGAACAATTATTCAAAAATTAACTAAATATGTAAAATGTTCAAATCATATTAAATCATACATAGAATAGTTCTTTAAATTAGCATACGTATATACGTATATACAATATATATATATATATATATATATATATATATATATATATATATATATATAACTAAGTTGTTGAAGTCCTGCCAAGTATGTAGTTTAAAACTGATTTATAGTCGCATTATTTTATCACAACATACAGATTAATTCGTAATTAATTTAGTTGCCGTTATTTGTAATACGTCGGTCTAATGTTCAAGTTTCTGTAATATTCTTGTTATATATCAAAATAAATCTTACACGAAAGTAATTTCAATTTCGACGCGCTCGGCAACATCCAATCTTTCAAACTTCAATCCGCGACAGTATCGAAACGAACGTGTTTTGCGTTTCCGTTATAGACTCATGGACCGTCGAGCATAACATCATCTCACTTACTTGGAACACGTCATCTTCTATACATATATATATATATATATATATATATATATATATATATATATATATATATATATATATGCCAAGAAAGCAGTAAAGCAAAGCACTGCTGAAGATTAAACCTCAACAAAGCGGAAGAATACGTCAAGCGATGCCTTATATTCGAAAGCATAGTCGCAATGTAAGCACGAAGACGCGTCTAATATAGGAGAAACGGCGGTCATGTCATCTACCATAACACCTTCGTAAAGTTATGTTGGTGCTGTGTATGCTTTATTTGCCAATATTTCATATGTGCATGTGACATAAGAAATTGACGCACGAACAAATAATAGAGATGTAGACGGGTCTGTGGTTTCCTACATCACATTTGTCTATCTCATATTTAAGAGCGCTGTTAAATGCACACTTTTTCATTTACGGAATGACAAAGTGGATAATTCTTACAAGTAATGAAGAATCTAATGATTTTTCATACATACAATCATTTTGAAAGAAAAATGATTAATTTTTAATTTTTTTTATCTTAATTATAGTATAATTCGAATGAAAAAATTGGTTATAATGTAGTTAATAATATTAATGTTGCATTATAATATAATTTTATATGTATATATATTTTTTTAACAATATTGACGTAAAATATTGTGACACGACATATATCTTTATAAAAAAAAACATTTCTTGAAGAATATCTGATTTTATACTAACTATATTTCATAATTTTTGTATGAATGCAGAAAAACAAGAAATGAATATCAACACATTTAAAAATATTATTTATATTGTATTTTTCCTCGAACTATTACAAATTTCCAGATTTTATCTTAACAAAAAATATTATTACTTTAAATATCTCTATATTCAATCTTAATTATACAATACATACAAAACTTTATATAATATAAAATATTATAAATATAAGTAGAATAAATTATAACATTTTCATTTTTCTTTTTAATATAAAAAATGAAAGAAAAAATAATAAATTAATATAATATGTGCTTTGTGAAATATACCAGTCTAATTTTGTAACTAAAAGAACAACATTTCGTTGTTTGTATTTTCCCAATTGAGACATTTAAAAGGAAATTGTATATGCAATACTTTTATACTGAATTTTTTAATATGTTGTTTAAAAACAAAATAACATTTTAGTTCCGCAAAATGAGCAGATATAAACTCAAGGAGCAGTTTATTTTAAATCATAATTTATATGAGTAAAAATATGTTAGAGTATAAAATGAAAATGTAAAACAAATTATTATTTTATATTTTTTTGCAAATGAATCGTTACCATGTTTTACTTGTGTATTTTAATATTTTCAGTACGTTTAAAATGCGATTTTATGAATAAATGTACGAATTTAATATTAAAGTATAATTGTAAAGAATTTAAATTTATTTATAAAATGAAAAAATATACAAACTGAAGTAAAGGAGATCCAAAAATAACATAGAATAATGCTAATAAATATTAATGAAAATTTACAAAAAATATCATTGGATAAACATAGTAAAATATTTTTAAAATATTGATCAATGTTTTTATCAAAAATATCTATAGGATTTTAAGCAATCGAAAATATCGTGGGTTAATATAAGATATTTTTAATATATATATATATATATATATATATATATCTGTGTGTATACAATTAGATAACTAATTTAATTTTAAAGATAATAACTATTTCAATTTCTGATAAATCTATAATATACTAATGCATTAAGTTAAAATCTCTAATGTCTATTCTTGTACACAGCTGTATTTTTTTCAAGTTGCTGTTTTTATTGTATCTTGTTACATCTAGAATGGATTGTACCCTTCTTTACGTAACTTGATAGATAAGAGTATTTACCAAAAAGAAAATGTTGGAAATACAAAACAGGTCATAATAAAACAACAGTAATTTAAAGATATTTTCTAAAGAATGAAGTAATATATTGATCAAGTGTATTTTTCAAGTGATGAAAAAATCAACGCACATATATAATACTTAATTACTTAAATAAATCGTTTCCATCATAACAGGAAAATGTCAACCGCACTCAACAAGAATATATTCGATATCGGATAAGTGTGGGGGTACGAACATTTATACCACAACCATTATGACCACAAATCAAAGACTGTCGACAAATACGCCACGCAACAACGCCACATAATGGCGTAAAACAAAACAGTAACATTATATTAATCAAGTTTTGTGAAACGTATGAAAACTCTAGTCGATATATTACATTGTCAAATTCTCATATCGGTGGTTTACATCCGATTAAACGAATAGAATAAAAATATAAAATCATTTTAAAAAAAGAATACATACATACGTGTATAGGCACAAAAATATCCATTTATCAATTAAATAAATAATAAATATTTCAATTAAGACATTATAAATACTATGGATCAATTTAAAAGTGATCGAATGAAAATATTTGAATTTTATAATACATAGACAAAACGAATTTTGTTTTTAAATTGACAAATATTGGAAATCAAATATTGTTACTTTTTAACAATAAATATTTGATAATTATAATGTCCTATATACATATTTAAAATTATTAATATATATGTATAAATGTGTATATGTATTTAATTAACTTATTTGCTGTTATTTGATTCTTGTAGAAAACACGTTTAGCACTAATACAATATTATAAAGAGAATAATGTCATTTAACAAATATAACATTTAAAAGTTAAATATCACAAAAAAAAACTAAACGATAAATATATGTAAGAACTTACTACAATTTTACATTTCACAAGACAAATTAAATTGAATGCACAGTCCACAAGCAGTCTACTAATCTATGTAATTTTTAAGAAATAAGTAGTGGGAGATAAGAACTAAAGATTAACTGTAGTGTATTTAACTGATATGTTAAATAGTTACATGAATACATTTTTCGTTATTAAACTGACAAATTGATTTTAGTTTAATATATATATATATGACTTTAAAAGTTCATATTTTTAAATACAAATATTAATTGAACTTACATTAATTTCTGAAATAATAAATTACAATATACAGTACAAATATATCTACTAATTTATATTTTCATTTCTCGTGAATTTAAATAACAAATTCGATTTATATTTGTAAATAACACACATGTTTTCATAATTGTATCATTAAAGTGTGACAATCAAAATATGGACAATGAAACACGAAACTGCTATTATTGCTTATTTCCCTTTTTTACATATTTGGTACAATGCACTATAAACAATTCGAAGAATTATATTCCCATATCAAAAAAGTAATTTCTGAAATCAAAAAGTTAATGTAATTTTGAATTGAAGTTGTAGGTTCTGAAAATAGCTATTTAAAATTACAACTCTTTCAAATATAAAAAGGATATATGGATTTTTACTACAATGAAAGCCAACACAAATATCAAATACGGTTACATTTATAGTCAATATAAATGTCATTTGAATTTTATTGCAAAGAAACATTGTTTCGTTTAAATAATACTGAATAAAAATACAAGATTGCTTATATATATATATATATATATATATATATATATATATATATATATATATACATATATATATGTAACTGTGTGTGTTTCTTACGATACATATAAAAGTCGTTTTACAAAAAAGTTTTTAGATCGAAACTAGATATTTATATTTTAAGATATTTTAGCTTTAAATAAAATTATGTTTTACAGAATATAAATTCACATTTATGATATTCTAATATATAATTTTGTCTTTAACTTTATTTCCTTCTCTTAACACATTACGGTCTGGGCTGTTTGCACAAAAATTGATGCTTGTAGCCAGAATATTTTAATGTTTTCGAATATGTTGCATCGCTTTACAAAAATGGTTATAACTATCAAAATATCAAATATTTTTTTATGAAATTTGAAATGAAACTGTTTACCTGACTACGGCGAAGTCAAAACGAGAAGGGTAATATTTTTCACGTGTGTGTATGTATGCATGTAACCATGTTCATATGTTCCCACTTAGAGCCCAAATTTAATTTTGACCGAAGTGATACTCTATTTTTTTGAATATGGTTTTGGAAGGGAGATAGAGGTGAAAATGTAAAGCCACCTTTTTTGGGTTTTCCTTCATAACTTCTGGCCTTTGCAACCTAGGAAGCTGAAATCTTGTACACAGGTATGAGATATGTTGCTCTGTTCAAAATAGATTTTATTTGAATTTAATCACACAAATAAATTTTATGATCGAATTTTCTGTTATCTTTTGCTTTCAATACTATCAAAGTACGCAGTATTAGTCTATTCGATAAAACATATTATTTTTAGCATATATATTGCAACACATATTTAATTTATATGTTGTCGGAATTTAACACATAGTACATAAACCCTATTTATATGTCTCCGGAATTTCACGAGCAGTCAACAAAAACCATATTTGTTTGACTCCGGACGTTAATGTATTAACACATTAAATAAACTTTTTAGTACTTTATAATTTTATATTTTTTCTTAATTTTAGTCAAAAAATTATATATATATATATATATATATATATATATATATATAGTATGAAAAAAAATAAATTGAAATTCTACTAAAAAGTAAATATTCAATTTAATTATAAGCCCATATTCTTGTATGTATTATTTTCAATTAATCATTTGTATACTCACGGTGTTTGTTATAATAATCGTTGTATGCGTTTACTTTTATTCGTATCAAAATATTTCAACGTGCATAAACGTACACATATATATCCAAAAAGATAACAAAACATCTCCAAATACGCTTTCATTTACAATCCACAGTAATCTTAATGTTTACACACAAGTAGGTCAACATATATTATGAGTATAATCCACATCAGCGCCTGAACAAACACGCCGATTACGAAAATCTGACACATTCACCACGTACGATGGTTGAATCCGACATCACCATTAAGAACCGACCTCCTCCAAACATCAATATATGTATACCGCCCCGTTGGCGTCGTCTGGTTTGGGGTACATATGATCTAAGACCGGGTATCCTTCGGTGCGCAGAGCCGCTCGGTGGTAACGGATGTGCGACACTGCCCGCAGCGAAGCGCGTGACATGCAAGCGTGATGCGCAAATTTATCCTAGGCTGTTTATGTTCGAAGTTGCTTCTCGCCCTGAGTCTGTCTGTCGTGTCCTAGATGGATGTATGTATACACGTGTACGTGCGTATATGTATGTATAAGTCGTTTTACCTTGTAGGATAGTTTGTTGTGCGACCGAACGATCCTTCTGTCATGAATAAGTTAGTTTGCACTTTGTTGTCGAAGTTTTTGCTGTTAATTGGCTATTTAAAAATGTTCACAAACAGCTGTTTGGGTTTGTCGTTGATGAAACTAATTTATATGCATTTAGGAACATCATTTACCCATTGCAGCCTTAAACAATTTCTATTCAAGTTTACAAATAAATATATTATACAAGAAACTAATACATTCTTTTTACGGAACAAATCATTAAAATATTTGTTAATGATATGTGTATTCAAAGAGCTAAAAAGATAATTTAAAAAAACGTTTACTCTAATTAGTAAAGTAAAAATGTATATTATTTTATAATTTGAAAAAATATAAAATAGTAAATTTTTAATAAAATAATTATATATATATATATGTCTGATTGAAATTATATGTAATATATTAAATAATCCATGTTTCGTATACATGAAATTCAAATGCTTAAAATCAATTCTATCCTGAACACATCTGTGTCTTCGGGCGAAACGTACAAAATCCATTAAAAGGTACAATATTGACCGAACTGTGTTATATCTGTCATTCATTGTATATTTTCGGTGACATTTAACAGAATTGTCACCTAATGACAATCGTGTGATAAAAAATTGTATAGTAATTACGATTTATTACATTTTTATGGATAGAATTTATGAAATCGTTCACTAGAATATAAGATTAGATAAATTATTTAAATTTTTATTTAATCTAAAATTTATATTTTAAATATATATACACTCACACACTAAACATTTTTTTAAAAAGTTTTTGAATATTTCAAATTACTTTTTTAAAAAATGTAATTAGTAATTAATGCATGATATATATATATATATATATATATATATATATATATATATATATATATATATATATATATATATATATATATATATACAAATTCTGTATATTGGAGATATTATATTTAATAATTTACTACAGTAAATTAATTATTGTCGATGAATCGAGTGGAACAATCTAATTTTAAATTAAAATATTATTTTATTTTTTACTTTTTAAACATTTTTATTAATAAGGTAATAAAATAAAAATATTTTTTAATAAAATATATTTTTACATTTTCCAATAAACTAATATAATAATACATTTTGAGAGATTTGTATAAATTTCTTTAATATAAATCAAAAGAAAATAAATTACTTAAGTTTACTATATTTAAAATAATATTTATAACTTTATAAGTATATATTATATAAATATATGTTAAAATAATATATATATATATATATATATATATATATATATATATATAGTATAGGTAAAATATTGCAGATAATCTGTTTGTTACTGCAACATATTGATTTGACGATAGAAAATTTCCAGTAATGTGCGCTTGACGGGGTACGTATGACCTCATCGATGTTGACCTTATATTGAAGTCTGTATGCATCTTGTGTTAGTAAAAGAGGGTACTTGTGATTGTTAAAAGGAAAAGCGGTACGAGCAACATGCGTGGCTTTGATTCAAAAGATGGAAATTGGTGGGACGTGAAACAGGACTAGGTGGTGGTTATATAGTATTAGAATTCAATAAGGGTAGTCATGTTATCGATTGCTTTCTTTATTCATTTTGATAAGAAATGCATGTACGTACATACATACATACATACATATATATATATATATATATATATGATAAAATATTTCCAGATTTTATATTTGTTTTTTTTTTATTTACTAATGTCTTCTTTAAACACTACATTTTCTCTGTTTTGTAGAAGAGAAATAATTATTATACGATTAATTTTATGATTACTAAAAATGTCATTTATTCATTATTTTTAACAAATTAAAAAGGATTTTATACAGAGTTATATAAAACTGCAATCGAATATAATGAGTTAAAAAGCGTTATTTCAATTGACAGAGAGCTTTATATCGAATTTCCCCTATATAAATATTATATTGTACGAGAGTTACACGTAATAATAATTTTAATAAAAAATCAATATTGGCTCCTCATGTATATATTTAAATTTGAATTTCATAACGACATAAAATAAATTAAGAAATTTAATTAGTGTTAAAATGTGTTATAAAGTGTAATAAAAACTAAATTAATTCAATTATTTATCTACTATAAATAATCAAACAAAAAATGAGTACAAAATCGATGTTTGTACTGAAGTTCATAATCGAATGCCTTATGCTAAAAGTAATTATATTTAGTTTTACGACATCATAAAATTTTAGTCCGCAGTAATTATAATTTCAGCACAGTGCGGTTTTTCCTCATGCGAATGCGTAAAGAATACTTGAAATTTTGATATCATAACTGGGCCAAATAACTCTACACACATTCCGGCACGCATAACTTAAATATTAGTCGACAACTATCTTTGCGAATATACTTGCAATTTTGTTTGTTGTGCCGTTTTTGATACAGCACACACACTCGTTACGAATGTTGTCAAATTGAAATTCTACCCCGTACCTGAGTGCCATTACTCATGCAGATGTGTGTGGGGCGATGCATTACCACAGAGGGTTAGACGAACCAGGCGCTCCGGCTATGTTCAAAGGGAATGTTGTGTGTAGGAGATGGTGATGGAGGATATATTATGTTCGTGGCAGTGGAATGAAGGTGCAGAGTGTTACAGTGTCCAAGACGCGAGAGAATTTTAGTTTTATGTCAAAACGTTGTCGTGAATTTTTTTATATAGAATCGATTCACTGATTTGTTTCATCGAATTTACTTCGAGATAGATAAATATTTTTGACAACTACAAACGTTTGAATTTATATATATGTTTTATAAATTTTAAATATGGGTGTTATAGAAGATATAGATTTTTATATGAATTATTTTTAAATTACTATTAATGTTTATGTCGATTAGATATTATTCTGATTTAATTATCTTCATTACAAATATTATTCAGGCACTATAATTTAACATTAATATATGCATATATATGGAAAAATACAAATAGACTAATGAATATAGTAGATATTTATAAAACAATAAAAGAATTAAAAATGAAATAATATTTTTAATATATCTTAAATCGTAATTTAAAAAAAAATACTTATGATTAAATAAAGAAGTAATTAAAGAGAATTTTATTATATTAAGTAATATAACTTAATAAATATTGTTAGTTTGGCTTTCGTATAATATCCAAAAAATTAAAATAAATTTATTTTACTGGAATGTTGGAACAGTACTGAATAATACTCATTTTTCTCATTTGAAATAAATGTTCTTTTGATGCAATAAATTAACACTAATTTTTAACAATTAAATGAAAAGTAAATTAACTATATTTTCACATTTTTAATGTTAATATAAAAAAAATGATTTCACTAAAACAACTTAGTGAACGTCATGTTTGTTATAAATTAAAGAGTTTTAACAAATATTTGGATTGTTTATACATACATACATACATATATATATATATATATATATATATATATATATATATATATATATATATATATGTAGAAAAGTGTATATGTATAATGTATATACGTGTGTGTAAAATATCCTCTTAGAGATACAACAAAACACAGTTTAAAAAAGCTTTCGCCTTCGAACCGAATATACACTTCGAGTGAAAATATCATTACAACCGTGTGTTGGTTCGACTTTAGCTTAAGAGTATGGGGGCGTACGGTGTAAAATCCGCACAGCGTGAAAAATCAGTTTTTCCTCTTCGACTGCCAGAGGGTCATTTCGACGTCGGCTTAGTGTCTGATCATGAGTCACGGTCATTTGCTTTTAAACATATACCGTACCACAACGAGAAGTGTATATTATATACAGCATGGTGAAGGGGAACAAACCATTATCAGTTGTACTACGAAATATATATGAAGTACGATATATATATATATATATATATATATACATAAAGAGGGATAAAAGAACGATAAATGAAAAATAAATGAACGGACCATTAATAAAAAGAGATAGGTAAATTCTCATAATGTTACATTTGTTTACCTAATGTAGCAGTATTTCTCTATTTTCATTTTAAAAAAGTTATAAAAATATTCATATTACCAAGTCCTATGTTGTAATAAGATTTTTAAACAATCTGATATAAAGCTACAAATCAAATAGGTCTTTGATATCTGATTAATTTTTACGAGTAAAACATATAACACATATGTAACAAATTTTTTTTTCTGTAACTAAATACGTTAATAAATTTCGTACACGATATTTAATTAAATAAAAGCTGTTTTTATTTAATTAAAATTTGTTGAGTTTCATAAATAAATTTTGTATATATATATATATATATATATATATATATATATATATATATATATATATATATATATATATATAAGGTTTTAAAGAGGCTTTCATGTAGAAGTTACTGGAAAAACTAATATATATATATATATATATATATATATATATATATATATATATATATATATAAATGTGTACGTATTGATTTTCGAATTATATAAAAATACGATCATTTTGATCAAACTTACGATATTAAAAAAATGTGCGTGACGAATCTAAAAAAACAGTAAAAATAAATGTCTTTTCACATGATTGCTCAACCGCAACATTTAAAATTAAGATAATCGTCTCATCAATTATCCGAAAAACTAATTTTTAGAAATTTTACCACAAATGTGTTTGTTTCTGTTAGAAACATTTATTTCAGTTCTTGCTAAAAGAAATGTAAGTTTTTATAACAAAGATATTACATATCTTTTTTTTTAAAAAAAACAATAAATAAATACATTGACTAATGAAAAATATAATTTAAATATTTTTTGATTATATTTATTTTTTAAATTTTAATACAAAATATAAATTCGAGATAAGGTAACAATTTTAGAATAACTTTTTCACACAGAAAAAAATTAAAATATCTCGAATTTTAATTTAAAAAGTTATGAAATGAATAACTTTTCTTAATAAATAAAAATGTGTCATTAAAAATAATTATCTATTTAAAATATATCTTCGATTTTTTACTAATAAAATTTTAAATATTTATTACTAAAAGGAGTGAAATTTTTTTAATAAAAATATAATATATATTTATTTATAGTTTATTTGATAATATAATTGTTTAAAAAAATATTTATAGGTTTCTCTATTTATTTAATAATTAAGTAATTTTAAGTAGTAATATTTGCAAATTTAAAAGTATAAGGGTAATATTTAAAACGTTTCCAATTCTTTTCTCACAATTTATAAAAATCAACTCCGTAAGTATGCATGTGTATGACAGAACATTTCCTGAACAAATAGTTTACACAAACAAAATACACAGTATATTAAAATAACATTCCAACGAACCTGTCAAAAACATGAAGAAAAACATGTTCTGAAAATACATACAAATATTTTGTAGTTACCTTCATTCGATAATGAAAAATTGTGGTGAATATTGTAATTGCCTATTTGAAGTATCTCTGTTTGTTGTCATAAACAAACATTTGTGTTGTTTGTCAAATGAACTTATTTTCTCATTATGTATGTAAGTTGTTTCAATAATTTTACTGATTATACATATACGTACAGTTTTGATATTTCAACAAAAGAATATTTTTTATGTAAATTAAAAAAATAATTTTGTTGAATTTATTACAAAGTTTTTATATAGCATTCACATTTTTATCTATGAATAAATTTTAAAAAATCATTACTAAGCTCGACTCTGAATTAATTAAATTAACAAGTTTTATATACATTTGTGACGAAGAAAAAAGTTTTATAAAACATTAAAGCAAATTTTAAATTTACATTACTATTAAGCATTATTTTAACTTTTAATTGCAATTTTCCTCACGTAAAATAGCAAATATAATTTTTATATTTAAATATTAATATACTATTTCTGAAATAGAAATTACGTTGCACTAAAAAATATGTAATAACATTTTTTAATAACTAAATTAGTTTGTATATAAATATATTAAAATAATATTTAATCAAGCATAAAATAAAAGAGTATATGCTGAATAAATATTCCACATTTTTTCTTTGCCAAGTCAACTTGAAAAATTCAATATATACTTTGTTCAAATTCAAGTATGTTTTTTTATATTTTAAGTTTTATCAGGTTAAAAATATTTAATATTTTACTTTGAAAAAGAATAGATATTTTTCTAATAAATTACATTTCATTTGAAAATAGTTGATTATTTTTAAATAGACATAATTTCATATATATGAAAAAAATATTTCAAACAATTCAAAAATAATCTCTCTTAACACGATTTATAAATCTGGATGATGAAAAAACATATAACTACTCAGCAGATAATATTATAAGCAGATAATATTTGCTTGCGTTGTATTTCAGTATTAAAGCTCGTAAAAGAAACGTTGCACATAATACATCATTAATATAATATTACTTGATACATTTTCATCTCTTATATTTTCACAAATTATCATATCTTATAAACTCCTGTACTTATATAAGCAAATCTGATATGATTGACTGCATATAAGTATCTTATACATTTTCATTTTGATTGAAAATTATTCACGTATTCAAATTTTTAGCTGACTCACGCACAAACGAGGTTTCAAGTCTTATATCTATGAGTAAACATTATTTCAATAGCTAGAAGCTTTTTTTAAAAGGAGTAGTTCATTTGATTTATGATGTGCAGTTTATTTATGTTTAAATAAATAATAGGATTTTATTTTTTAATTATGTTCATTTTCTACGTTCAAAGGCACTATTTTGGTTTTAAAAAAGTTTTTATACTTAATAGTTAAATATAAGTTCGTAATAATGAATTTGAATAAATAATAGTAATATTTATTACTATAGATTTTTTCTATATATTATTTTTTTAGAATTTTGAATTAAAATATTTATATATATATTTATATATATATATATATATACATAAAGTGATTTGTTAATAAAGTTACAGTAATATAGACATATGAAGAATAATTATTAATGTAAAAAATAATTATGAAATCATATATTTTAAGTTTAAAAAATATTTTTATTGTAGTATGTCTACATCTAAATATAAATTTGAGAACATACTATTATAACCCCAGAAAAGTCTTATCGCAATAATAGAAAAAGTTTTGTACCCTAACTGAAAAAGTTTAATGCTACATATATATGCATGACTACTCAATTTAATCATAAATCTTAAACGTTATTTAGAAGTTAGATTCAAAACTCAAGGATTACTTTATAAAATCTTTTGAAATTTCTGCAATAAATATTTTGGATACAGTTATCGTTTTTGTAAATTAATTTTAGTTTCACTGCAAATATCAATTTAAATAATATGTAAAGATTAAATAATTTATATTTTAATTATAAATTAAATGTTTATATCTTTACATCATTATATTTTTGATTTATCTATAAGTACAAATTTTTAGAATGAGGTTATAGTACAAGAAATAAATATCGATAATAATAGTTTTGGAAAAAAGAATATAATGTATAATATTTTTATACAAAATTTCTAAATATATAAAATTTTTGTTATTATATATATATTTAAATATTTGTATTTATAAAAATCTATATATTCTCTTATAAAGTAGATATATTATTTTCGTATTCTTTTCGTTGATGTTTAATACTATAACTGAAATATACGAGACACAATATTACAAAACTCTTCTGTCCGTATATTTTCAGTTAGGCATATAACCAGAGTCGTTATTCGAAATGAGTCTATGATATGAAAAATACTGGAGCTTATCATATGTGCGAAACATAAAACTTTATCTTTAGATACGACTGTGCATTTCTCGTCAAATGCATTCGAAGAGGACTCGTATTGTCATCGTCGCATTCTTGTGGTACCATCTTGAACACGAAAATTATTATATGAAATTTTTTTCAGCGAGGGGAACGAACGAACGAAAGAAACGGATTTATTTCGCAAGTATTGCGATTTATTTCTTAATAAGAAAAATATTTATAATTTTCGTCAAATGATTGGTACTTTCAATTTGAAATTATATATATATATATATATATATATATATAGGTATATATATATATATATATATATGTATATAATAAACAAATATACAATTACAAAAATAGAAATAATTTAAAATTTTAAAAGACTTTTTGAAATTTTACTTTAAGTTATTATTAAGAAAAATACTTTTCACTATAGAAAAAAATAAATCTTTTAAGATGTTATACTCGCATGATCTGTTTATGAAATATTATTGTTTTTATTTTTTTATAAAATGTAGATTATAAGTATATACATATATGAGGAAATAATATGAGTGGAATTTTTGTCCGTCAGCATACAACACGAGACAAAACAAACAATGTTGAGAACACTCGACTACGTCGCAAGTAAAACCCTCTTGTTACCACCTCCTGCGAGTGAAAATTCTACATACTTTTATGTTAGTAAACAAGCTGGCTTTAAATTGTTTTAATATTCAAAAGATGGTACGGAACACGCAACAAACTTGTTTTAAAAATAGCATATAAATATATGTACATACATGGATTTAACAATAAAGATACACGTTTTGTGTTTACTTGTATTATAAGTATGGAAATATTTCGAAAACAAAATAATTATATAAGATATTGAAATTATTAATTTTAAATTCCATAGTAATAACGAAATGAACAAAATATCTAACTATTGAAAATAAACAAAATAATTTATTATATTTTTAAATAGTACTTTAATATTTATGTTATTTTTAGATAGTAATCTGAACATAGCACAATTTTTTTTAAATATGGTAAAATACTATAATATGAATTAAATTTCCTTATTAAAAGATTTAAATACATAAGGAGAAAGGAAATGTTCATGAATAAAAATAAATAATTTAAAAATTGAACAACGATTGAATAAAATACTTAAAATTATGTAACTGTTATCAATTTGTTTCCTTCATCAGAATAAATATTTTTTTATTATATATATATATATATATATATATATATATATATATATATATATATATATAATACTCGCATATAACTATAAAAATACGCGGTGAACGTTTTTTCTTCGAAGCTAAGTAACCTGTCTGTATGAAAGTGGTGGCAGAGAGGGATAATAACGAGCAAAAGACATGAAAGACGGTCGTGAAATGAGAATTTCTGAATTGGTTGACTTTTTGTTGTCTTTTAGATACCACACGCTATAGTGTAGCTGCCATATGTGACCAATGTATGAGAGTGTTGGCCTATATTTCTGCATTGAAAGTTGCAGTAAAAATTGAGATGTATTCTTTTTGATAAAAGTACATACATACATACATACATACATACATATATATATATATATATATATATATATATATATATATATATATATATATATATATATATATATATATATATATATATATATAATTTTGTCAAAATAATTAAGGAATATTCTAGATTTATATCATTTTATTGATTAATTTAAAAATGCTATTATATTCAATTAAAGTTTAATATCTATTGTAACGAAAAATTTAATTAAAAATATTGTGTGCTTTGTTGGACTGTATGGTTAAAATTTAGAATTATATTTGTAATTACACGAGGGCCTAAACAATTTCTCTACACGTTAATCAAAATATTCATACAATGCGTAAACAAAAAGAAATATTCGTAGGTGAAATATGAATATTGCTACGTCTGCAGATATATCAACACACAATCACCATATCAATTTGATATAGAACAATACGAGGCCATTTAATCCCTAACAATATACGCACTAGGCTGTAAACTAGGCCGAAAACACAATAAAATTGATAACAGCTGGAATATTTGATCACATATCGCAATTATGGTAATAATGCAAATGTAGCATCAGAGTGAACGTATTGTACGCAGAAACAGTATTGAATAGTTTGACTCGTACTAACCACAACGTTTGCAAAATTGTACAAAGCCGAGCGAGCAAACATTTGCAAATTGAACCCACACAGTGTACCAGTCACTTTGCATATATGCTGATGAGTGTTGCTGAGTTATGTTCCCTTAATCCTACCTCAACGTTCGAGTGTGGCGTAAACTTTTTCATATCCGAAATCCACGATTTTGAATAATTTTATGATTTTACTTCCTCGCCTTACAACTGGCAAATACACATACATATATATATATATATATATATATATATATATATATATATATACATATATATATACATAAAATATTTATCCAATCGGAATACAAAAATATATGTAAAATAGAATTCATTCCTTGAAATTTAAATTTAAGGAATTTTTTAGAAAATTATTCTGCAAATGAAAAATGTAGATTTTTGAAATTAATTATTACTTGAATAATGCATTTAATAAAGTTTATAAATTAGTAATAACTTTTAAAATGAAGTTTCTATTATATATATATATATATATATATATATATATATATAATTTATTAAAGAAATGTATATAAATATTACATTAATTTTGGATAGAAAAGTAATTTTGCCAGTGATTGGTTATTGTAGGGGAGAATAATTGAGTCGAAACTCGAACAAACACATTTAACTCAAAAATGATATATAAATTGCCTAAACTTTAGTCACAAACATCAAATTTCACACTATCTATATAACTATCGATATAAATGATTATCATAAAATATAATTAAGAGAAAGCTATTACACTTTCTAAATGAAATTCTATATAGATCTAAACAGTGGTAACATACAACTGAATATTTATGTTTGTTTTCGAATGAAATTCATACGAACTCGAATCAATTTCAATATAAATTTAAATCAAAATGCCAAATGATATTACAATTCTCGTTCGAAATAATGTTGAGGGAGTAACTTTCAACTATTGTTTGCATCATCCCTTTTGTGCGTTTCACGAGTATTCCAACCCCTTCAATAAGAACTATTGAAAAGCAGGGTTGTCTTCGAGTTCATATAGTCCACGGTAAAGTTTAACCACAAGCCAACTCACAGAAATGAATCTAACAACAGATATATGAATCCAACCGCACACATGTAGAATTTTTTTAAAATAGGGATGTTTACAAAGTAAAAAAATCATAAAAGGTGCAACGTTCGTTATTACAAAAAGGTATTCATAAGGAAAGACAATATATGATTTAAATAGATTTATTAAGTTTTTTTTCAAAAAAATAAATTTTGATGTTCTTTCTAAGATATTAAATAATTTTTAAAGTATTAGAGAGTAATTATATATAAATATATATATATATATATATATATATATATATATATATATATTTACATTTATTATTTACTTTATTACAGATAAAAAATAAAATTTGAAATAAATAATTAATATTAAAAAATATATCAAGAAAATTATTTTTAGAAATCAATATTTAGTATATTTTTTAATACTAAACGAAACATAGTATAAAATTTGATTTATAACAATAAAATAAACATTTGTTATAAATTTAATAATAATATATTAGATACTTTCTTTAAATAATCTTTTAAAGAAAATATTCTTTGTTAATAATTAAGTTTAATATAAAACGAATTTGAATATACTGGGTAGTTATTTAAATTTGTTGATTAAAAAGTTATTGGTATAATTAAAAACAAAAATCACTAAGTAAACATCAAACAGATATGAATATTTCATAAATAAGTTAATAATCATAATGTTTGAAATGAAATATTAATAATTGTATTGTATGAAGCAATCCTGAAATATTAAAAAACCGCTTAAATTTGTTATGTCAACAAAACGTTTTCGTATTCATTAATTTGTGCTTAAGGGATTTTGTGGTTAAAACTTTCATATCGATTGATAAGTTTTAAAAGTTTGGAAATGTAAATAATTAAAAAGATATAAAGCAATCATTATTTAAGAAATATATTATAAGAGAAATTTTATTAAAGGCAAAGAAATTAATTTTAATAAAAAAAAATGTATTTAGGTAATTTATTTATTCTCTCTATAGTTCTATAATAACTTATTTTTTGAACTAAAAATTGGGTTAATTTTATTTAGAGATTTGAATTAGAGTTTAAAATTTTAAATTTGGTAAAAATGAAAAATGTATAGATGTAATTAAAAGTAACTAATTTAAATCTGCATTTTTTTAACAAGCTGAAAAAAGTTAAAATTTTGTAAAATAAAAATAAATTATTAAATGAAAAATTTCTACACAAATAAATATGAATATAAATCAATGAATATTTAAAAAAAATAAAAAGGATGATTATTTTTAAATTTATTTTTAAAATTTACTTATATTCAACAACATTTCGAATTAAATATTTTTAAAAATGGCAATTCGTTTTAATATATAAATTATATATATATATATATATATATATATATATATATATATATATGTGTGTGTGTGTGTGTGTATGTGTGTGTGTGTATGTATGTATACGACAATATTAAAAAACTGAAAATTCGTAACTAGTGAAAGAAAAGATTCGACAAGCGGAAAGAGACGAAATGAAGTCTATTGTTGACAGTTGCCCTCTTCAAACCTGTGAGAGCTTAAAGAAAGGTACGGTAACCACGGACGTACTGTAGATTCTAAATACTGAGGGAACAAACACACACACACACACATATATATATATATTTATATATATATATATATATATATATATATATATACATATGGGTAACAATACACATACAGAAAATAAAAGCTGGATTTTAAAAGCGCATGAAATCGATCTGAAATATATTCTTTGAAGCTTTTTCATCTATTTCCTTTATTGTTATTCGTGTGCTATTTTTAATATTTCTTTGACCTACATTTTTAACCAGAAAGTAAATAGAATTTATTAACAAATAATTTTTTTATTAAATATGGTAATTTTTTAATATATATATATATATATATATATATATATATATATATATATATATAAAGTAAAGAAAATAAATCTGTACTATTTTTATTTTAAAATATATATTTATTTTTAATTAAAATAAGTGAACTGAATTTATAAATTCAAATGAAAAATGTTCCATATAAGAATATTTTATCAAAATAATATTTGCGTGAAAATTTATTCGGTAAGATAAATAAAGTGTTCATAAAATATATTACAATCTAATTTTTGGAAGTGCTTCGTTGTATTTCCTAATTATAAAGTGTTCCTTCCATGTTAAGATTTGATGCTGTGTTCATAAATCAAAAATGTATGTATACACACACATACATATGTGCGTGTGTTAAGTATATACATATATGTATATTATATATTTAACTACATATTATTTAATGTAATTAAATTTTATATTTTTAAAGCAATTATTTATATTTTCCCATCAATCATGTTTAGTTAAATTGATTACTTAATATATTTTTTTTAAAGTAACAATTTTTTTAACAACAACCTTATTTCATATTTATTATATTCAAATACATATACAATTTCTTTATTATTCTTTTTATCTGATCGTGTATTGAACTCCAAATAAGAACAAATCTAATGATAAAAAATATTTTACAGTAATTTCATTTATAATTACCAAAATTTGAATTCAATCTGATTTGTTTATGAATATTCAATATACGATTTTTATTTCTTGATTTGGAATGATTTTCGAATATTAAAATTCATTTTTAATCGGAAATTAATGAACAAGTGTACAAAAAAAATTGGAATAAATTTGATTGTATTTTACGTGCGTGATTTTATTTACATTCCGGTAGATTTTGTAATGATTCATAATGAATTCTAAAAATATACATATTACGAAATATTTATTCCAAAATACATTCAATTATAAATGAATGATTAAGCTTGGAATATAATCAATTTTTTTACTAAATCATTAATTCCTAGATGAATAATTAACACATGCATGCAGTTTAAAAATATATCAACATATTTTTCTACTGTAGAATATAAAATGAAATACTCTTTAAACTTTTTTTTTAATTTACTAACTTATATTTTATAAGAAAAGCTATTTTTGTAACCATTCTGTAACCAGATTTTATTCTTTATTTAAACATTTTTTCTGATATAAATAAATTTTATTCCGTTCTTTATATCTTTACGATATTAAATAGAAACAACTAAGAATTCGTCATTTCGAATATAAATAACTGTCATATCGTTAAATCAATATCAGACTGAATTTATCAAATATGTTAAACAGCATGTGTTGGTGACAGACCCTATATATTTAATGGTCTTCATGATCACATCAATCATATTAAAAATTGGACTAGTATTGATGAGAGAAGCTAACTATATCCTATATATACTATTTTATATATATATATATATATATATATATATATATATATATATATATATATATATATAGTTTCCATTGTCAAAATGTATTAATTTATTCACAAATTTAACATAAATGAATTTTGGAAATTTACATTCCTTTTTTGAAATGTATTTCTTCTCTATACATATATGTATATATATATATATATATATATATATATATATATATATATATAAATATGTATGTATTTATATATGTATTGTATATATAGATGTATGCTTGTGCTTTAGTTTCATATTTGCTAAATGTATGCCAGGAAAAATACGAAAGTTACTATTTAAACATTTTTGCGAATAAAATTTGTTTATTCATCGCAAATAAATATGAAATTTAATCTCCAAAAGAAATGTTTATTTTCTTTAGAGCAATTCAGTCGTTTGAAAATATGTAGGAGGGATATAAACGGTCTGCTTGTGTACATTTATATTCGAATTGAAAAGTTTATATATATATATATATATATATATATATATATATATATATTAAATGTATGCAATTCAAGTATTATTAACTCTTAAAAAATGAAAAATATATGCAAGTCCCATTTAAATTTCATAATACGAGTCTTCAAAAGAAATATTCTATTTATAAAATTGTCGTCTGTTACAGAACTCAAAGAAATATAATTAAGTTTTATATTATACATTATATATATATATATATATATATATATATATATATATATATATATATATGGGAAAAATGAAAGGAAGATAAATATAATTTGATTTCTGTATTTAAAATCATATACGAAATTAGGAAAAAATTACTATTAGAAAAATTGTAAAGTAATAATAATATGATATAAATTATAACAAAGTTGATAATAATTATAAAAAATAATAATTACAGAAAAGAATTTAATAATTTTTAAAATATTTTTAGGTTTCTCTCTCCCACACACTATATATATATATATATATATATATATATATATATATATATATATATATATATATATAGTACTACATAAAATATAATTATTAAAAAAATGTCATAAAAACGAATTAAACAATAATTTATGTTTAATTGATGAAATAGATAAATTATTTTATTATACAATATATATAATATTAATAACAAGAAGAAATATTAATAAATAATATGTATTAATAGAAATATATCAAATTGCAAAATATATTTAAAAAAATATAACTAAAATCTTGCAAATTTCCAAGATACATATATAAATTTCTTAAAAAAATACATATATTTAGAAACCCCTCAAGCTAAATCTGATTTTAGCGCCACTTCTGTATGATATACTCGGATAGATAACTACACAATCATACCACAGTACATTTCTAGTACCGTACTCTTAACTTAAAGCTGCTTAACGTGGCACTACTTTCATTTCTTTCGACGAAACGTTATTTTTCATATACGTTCCTCTTTCGTCAATACCCTATATAAGTTCGACAACTTATATGGAAATTCTTATATCTCTATGATTCAGAAACGTGTAGAAATTGTCATCTGCTTCACTGGATTGCATTAAATACGATTCGTACTTCAAGAAAATAGACATTCAAGAAGCGAGTCCCTTATATAAGGGATAGAATTATGACAGGGGTTAAAACTAATATGTTGACATGTTCTTTTTAACTGTCAGTTAAAGCTTTTTTCGTTGGGTGTTACGTACCAAGTTTAAACAATAGAGATTTTTTTATTTAAATGTCATTTTCATAATTGGAATATATATATTATATGTAAATAAAAATGTTTTCTTATTATTTCAAACAACGTTTAATTTTAAAACAAGAATTTGTTTAACAGTGTATTTTATAAAAAATATTCACTAACTTAATTTAAAATAATGTATCATTTTTATAAATTGTTGCTTGAGGTTATATTTTGGTAAAATATATAACTTTGTGAAATAATTTTCTTTTAATATTCCTAATTATTTTCTTGTGCAATAAATTTTATTTCATTTAGTCATAAAATATTCAAACACAAATTGATTGTTTAATTTACACACCAGATTTTTTTACTAAAAGTAATATACATACTAATAATCAACAATTAATCACAATGATTTTAAAATAAGATTTAATACCCAAAATTATAAATTAATAAAAATTTGCATTGAAAATATTTTAATTTTATTTATTGATATTATAATTAATTTATTATTAAATTTTTATTGGCTAATATTTAAAATTTTTCTTTCATTAATTTATAAACATCTATATAATAAAAATCATTTTATTGTAATTATTATATTCTATTCAAATTTTATGAAAATATATTGAAGTTCTATTTCAAAATTTATATTAAAAACAAATATTAATTAAATATTAAAAAAAATGAATATGCATCATCTTCAAATATCAATCTAAGGTTTAAAAACATAAAAGAGTACCTAATAATCTAAATGTAAATATATACAAGACATGAGGAAAAAACAACGTTTACATAAGGCGCTTAGCCTTAAAAAAAGAATAAAATGTCTTGTTATATCTTATGAACAACTTCTAGTGAGATTGGATTTCCATACTCATTTCAAGTATGAATAAATGTCATTTAATATTGCGACAATGTCTAGCATTAGCATCATCCAGAATTACGCAAACGAAACAAACGTCCAGAATGTTGTGAGAGAACTATACGAGCTATACATAGAGATCATTGTTTCTGTCTTGTTTTAATGCCTATATCATTACCTTAACCTTTCCCTAACGCATAGGAGACTCTCTTTCTCTTGAGCTTCTTATTGCAGAACGATAATCCCTCACCTATATTGTGTGGATGCGTCACCCTATTTCAGAGTCACCCTTATCAAATATTGAGACATGGGCGCCTTTTAAGAATTTTTAAGAATCTTTATATATATATATATATATATATATATATATATATATATAAATATATATGTACAGTAATGTGAATAGAAAATCAAAAGTAAATGTAAAAAGCTATATCTTAAAAATATGCAAATATAATAGATAAATATTTACTTGATTAATGATACAGTTCTTAATACATGGAAAATTTATGATTTATTAGATACAAAAATAAACTGTATACTGCGAATACATTCGAATTTTAAGTATAGTTCATGTAAAGTATAATTTATTTTCTTATTCAAAAAGAAATTTTATTTTCAAAGAAACATGTGAATATATATATATATATATATATATATATATATATATATATATTAATATATGTGTGCAAACGTATTTTAAGAATACAATTTATATATTTGTCAACATTATTCTCAATTTAATTAAAATAAACATCATCAAGTTATAGACAAATATTTTTTTACTAATATAAGAGAGTATTCCAAATATGAAAATCTCAATTCGAAAATACAAAGTTAAAAACTTATTTATTAATTTTATATATTACAAATTGGACCAATAATAAATTAGTATTTTTCTATTTGGAAATGAAAAAAAAACTTTCATTTTAAAATTATTTTTAAGTATACAAATTTAATACAAATGTTTATATATAAAATTGTTTAAATTATCCAAACAAATAAATATTATACAGTACGTATTTTGTTAAAATGAATCAATACTGAATAATAACGAAAAGCTTTAAATAAGCAGTATTAAATGAATATCGAATTGGGATATTAAACTAGTAATTTTTTATAATGCTATAAATGTTAAATGAACTGAAAAATCAGATATTACATATAGCATTTTGAACTAATATCTTACCATATATATATATATATATATATATATATATATATATATATATATATATAATTGATTATTATTGTAACAGTGATTTTAATATATTTACATAAATTTTGACAACTTGAATTTAACGTACGT
Source organism: Neoneuromus ignobilis (assembly GCA_029203775.1). Classification (NCBI taxonomy): domain Eukaryota; kingdom Metazoa; phylum Arthropoda; class Insecta; order Megaloptera; family Corydalidae; genus Neoneuromus; species Neoneuromus ignobilis. The sequence continues at coordinate 8,972,083 of CP092093.1, read as the reverse complement.
GAGTGGAAAATATAACGGTTTATTAAACACAAAATTAAACTTGTTAGATAAAACGATAATAATTTTATAAAGTATACATATCGATAAATTTTACATGCGTATGAAATATGGATAAACTAATATAAATACTCTACTGGTGGAAAATTAATTAAATAAATATAATCTAGTCATACAGAAATTGTTACCTTGATGGATTATTAACTAATGAGTCATGAATTTCAATATGTGAATTTTATACATTTTATTATTTTTTTTATTCCACGAATACAATTATTTTAAAAGCATATTAAGCTTTATCATCTTTGTTAAACTAATTTTTAAATAAATTTAATTAATTATAAACTAATCTATCATTTGGCTTGCACGAAGTTTTTGTTTAATAAAAATTAGTTATAATGTAGCTTATTTTATAATTTCTGTTTAAGTAATCTATGTGAAATAATAGCTTATAAATAGAATGAATACAAATATAAAGTATTTAATTAAATATTTAATAAAACATATATATGTAGGGTAAATATTAATATTAAATAAAAGTGGAATGGAGAGAAGAAGAAAGTTTTATAGAAGGTGATATATTTTTAAATAATTAAATTTCAAGCTTCAATAACTGATGCTATTTTTTAAATTAATTTATAAATTAGTTATTGGAAAAAAATATTTAAATATAAAAATATACAAAAGGTCTAAATATACAATTAAATAACAAAGAAAAGCGAATATTGAAACGTTATGATGAAAATGTTTAATTTTATTTTTTAAGAAAAATAAAATGTGATAAACTACAGGAATTCATTATTAGATGTGAAGAAATCATCGTGTAAAAAATTTAGACACGAAAATAAAATTCATCCAAACATTCTACGATCCATAAAATATAAAACACTATTCGACCATTCCAACTTCTTTCAACTTGTTAAAAAGCATGCAAATTAAAGTTTCAAAAAGTTTCTGTCGATATAATCCCTTCATCATCATTTCATCAATAGGCAGATTTCCATTCCAAAATCAGAGCACTGCGCCAGCACGGTCCTGAATAAGAGACAACCTAATCTGTACGTTTCTCTCAAGATATATAATCTCTTGCTCTTTCGAACGATGCCATCCACCGTGTATCGCACACAAAGAAAGACCTTGGTGCACACTGTAACGAATGCTTTTTACGACGGCTGATAATCTAATGCAAAGTATTTTGATTGTGTTGAGGGAGAAGACGACATAGTTTTTCAGCTACGAATGATGGGAAACGATTTGATTGCGTGCAAGTGGTTGGAAGGTGTTAGCAAGCAAGTTTGAAATGTACTACGCATGACAAGACAACAGAATTTTCATTGATTCACGCAATTATTTCATAAGCGCGTCGAAGGTAATGAATTCATTGTGTCGAAATGGATTTCGAAATGCGGCATAGGCATTAAAATGATAAATTATATCATGTTCGAAACAATAAACATGTGATATTAATTTCATTTAACGTATGCACATATCTACATAGTATATAAGTGGAAATTATACACACACAGACACACATACACGTATAGAAATCTATTTTCCTTAAAATATTTTAAACATTTTTATTTAGTAGTCTGAAAAGGTGCCATGTTCAAAAATTTCAATTATAATTTTCTAGTTTTCTTTAATTATTTATTAAATTAAAAATAGACCACAATATTTGAAATTTATATAAATATGACGAATATTTGAAATAATTCCAAAGAATATCAAAAATATTAATTAAATGTGCCAACATCGTTATTTCATTTCTAAAACAGTAAATCTGTCGATACTTTAATAAATTGTTTGTCGAGAAACGTCCATAAATCAAAAACATATTTTCCGACGAAAGAAGATTTATTTTCAAAACACACAAAGAAAAAAATATAAGAAAATATTGTTTTCATCTAGAAAAAAATTTAAGCAGTGGTACAACAGCCGATTGACAAAAACGTTGACAGACATTATAGAAAATCCATTCACATCACAAGACGAATTTTTTTCTGGAAACGAATATATGAAAAACGCGATAGAACGTTTGTAGTATTTCAAAAGTATGTGTTGTTGATTTTACAATACAAACAAGTGTACATATAAATATATATATATATATATATATATATATATATATATATGGTATGATACAGTCTCTTGCAAACGATGCGTGCCACAGTAAAAACTTCTTTGATGTATTCACGGCAGTTTAATATTACGACCTTTGGGACACTGCGGAGAAATAACTACCCATTCCAGATACACAAAACAACCAGCATATACCTATATAACATTTTTGCAGTACTTCATGATTGAGTAAAAACGTTTGAGCTTTTTTCAACTTTTATAAGTTTTAAAGTTCGTTCAACATATAAATATAAAATATAGATGTATGGTTAAGTTTTGTATACAGATTATTTACGGTTCGACAGAAGGAACTTTTTCTTTAAATTAATATGTTATGAACATCTGACTATATGTTTGAAAATATACACAGGAATACATTTTTATTTGATATATATATATATATATATATATATATATATACTTTATTTTTATTTAAAAAGAATTTTCGCTTAAAAAAATACAATGTTGGAAACTTATAAATAACGAAAAACTATTTGAGTGAATGTTGAATAAATAAAGGTTTCTATAAAAAAATTTGTAATTTTAAAAATATTCACCTATAGATTTTGTACCTAGTTATTTTAATATAAAATAAACAATAAAATCTCTATTCATTATAATTATGACAAAGTTTAAATCAGTATATATATATATATATATATATATATATATATATATATAATAAAAATATATGTTCATTAAACATTTTAAGGGTTAAATATTTCTAAATAATTTTTTAAAGATTTTATTAAATTACTTAAACTTTTTGATGTTAACATTACAAACTGTACTTGTTAGTTACAATATAGTTTAAAATTGTGACTATTTGATTTTTGAAAAAATAATTAAAACTAAATATTGAAATTTTAAAATTATAATGTCTAGAAAATTCTTTTTATAAAAAATATCAATTCTGTAAAATATACTTATAAAATTTTTTTGAGCATTTGAGGGCTCAAACTTAAAATCATAAACTTTTAAATGAAAATATAATTCTTGAAAGTTTTAAAAATTCTTTGAAAAATAATGTACAAAAAACTTTAGTATGAAAATAATTCACTGAAGTGGCAATACTATAGCGACAATAGACAATAATGAATAGATTATTTTTAAAACATATTTGAGACAGGAATAAAGATTGAATATATTAATATATATATATATATATATATATATATATATATATATATATAATATTATAAATCTTAATTGGATGATAAATGAACCTTAATAAATGTCATCCGTCTAAAACGTAAATTATAAACTTCCCAAAAAAAGTTATTTTCGGTATCATTAGCCATAGATGTATGTGTGTTTATATTATATATGTATAGGATCGTTTAATGTATAAAGGAACTGTCATCTAATGTAACTGATACCATCGCAATACGATCGTTGTCACGCTACAACCACAAAACTGGATTTTTTCCCTTAGGACGGAGCTTTATCGGAAGCTTTCTGTACGAACACCTCGTTGCTTAGCTCGGCGTTACCATTTTTTTTCTGCTTGATTTTTTTCGTATAAATACGATACATTTCCGTATAAATATGCTCACTTCCGTATTCACACAATTTTAAATTTGTTACATAAATATACATATACTGATTCGTATACACGTACCATATATATAACTGAATGTTGTATTCCAAAAAATAGATATAAAAATAATTTATGGATTTTTTAAAATGATTAGTTAAAAACTTATCAAATTTTAACTTAATATTTTTTTATCTTATATTATGAATTTTTTTAATATTCATAAATAATAAGATTATTTATATCAATAGTATAACTGAAATTTTGTTTTTTTATTGTCCTGGAAATTACGATAAAAACATTTTTTTAAAAATGAAATAAATTTAGATGACACGTATAATTATAATAGTTAATGTTTGTACACAAAAATTTAACATTCAAATAAGTTATATATCTTGTGAACATAATTTTTAATTTTATATTTTTTAAGAAACAATTGTTTGGTAAAAAATATAAAATATTTAATAACTACAATATTATGTTATAAAAAGTTTTCTTCCCAAAATATGTATGTATATATATATATATATAGGTGTATATATATATATATATATATATATATATATATATATGTTTTTATATGATAGATTTAAATTGAATTCCTATCAAAGTTATATCAAACATATAAATATATATATATATATATATATATGATTGTATATATATATATATATATATATATATATATATATATATATATATATATATATATATATATATAATTGAATGTTCATGTTAAGGTGCTATGTGTACAAAAAAATACAAAGTGTTTTTTTATGTTTAATACAAAATCGATAGTCCTTAGAATTAGGTTTATAGTACAGTGAATTTATTCAGTATATGTAGTTATATTTTAAGCTTATCATTTAATAAAATCTTAAATTCACGATAAATAGTACATTTTATTTTGAATTGGATTTTGTTCAAATATAGCATGTGAAAATGCTAATTTAGATTGTTGGGTTTGTATTCGATAAGTTTATAAAATGAAACGGAAATAAGTATATGCACTGACATGAATTATATTTCGTTGAAAAACACATATAGCGTAAAAAGTATGTTATCTTTGTGAAAAACATTTTTTTTCATCATTCGATATTCAAGAAACTAGGAAGAAGTTTCGTTCGTATCGGTTCAATACCAAATATTATTTGATATTAAAATTTATAAACCTCTATCGAACCAAGAATATTATATTATTTTTACAATTTTTATATTTGTACGAAAATTGGGTTGCGATGACTTTTAAAACAAATAGATATGATTTTTTTTTAATATAAATTTATAAGAAATTATATATATAAAATATTCTATTCACAAATATATTAAAATTTAAACAAAAATAAAAAATATTTATATTTTTAAAACAGTTCATGTAAAAAAAAGAATTTGCATTTTAAAAAATGTTTAGAATATTCATTTTTTAAATATATTTGTATTAAAATATTTTGGCCTAATTTAAAAATAATATAAGTGGTATCCATTTGATAAATATGTTAAAGAAACATTTTTATATATTTAACAAATAAATGATGGATAATAAAAATTGAACTTTTTTTCAAAAAAAATAAAAATTAATGTTCAATCTTACCTTAAGAAAACATTTGAGGCATTTTTCTCGAATAGAAAATCTTCACGTACCTGTAATGAAAAAAATATGAATTAATATTTTTATTTAATTTGTGCTCAATATGACAAATTAATATTTTATCATTTATATATATATATATATATATATATATATATATATATATATATATAAGTTGTGTGTGTATGTGTGTTTATGTAATATTTTACATTTTTTGTACCATTAATATCTCAGGAAAAAACAATCAGTTAAAAAATCTCATACAAATAAACTATAAAACTTGAAATACTTTTTTCAATTACATAATAAATTCATATTGAAACAATGACAGACTAGCGATAATCACGATTTTCAATAAGTAAATATTGTAGAGATTCAAATAAAAGTATTAGACAGATCAGCTTTTAATAATACGTTTTAAATCTTATTACATATTAAATTAAAAGTCACGTAGAAAATTTTCACGTGTAAGTAGCATGTTTGTTACTTGTTGGTATGCCTATGAAGCCAAACATTTTTCAATTATTAGCAATGAAAATGTAAGCTAGGCTAGTTTTCCAACAGACATTTTTTATTAATGGAACATATTTTCAAAATATACTTAATTCACAATAAAGAATAATTATCATTAATGAATTTTTCACTATTTCGATCCAAAAAAATCTGATAAATCTATAATAATTACTTTATTTATTTTAATAATCACTATTTATTAAATTAATAATAATGTTTTCAAAATATATTTAAATAAAATGTTATAATTTTTATACAATTTATAGTTTAAATTTTATGTTAGTAGTATGAAATAATGTCACTGTATGAATAATATGGAATTATTTAATTCATTAATAAAATCTTGTGTTATTGTAACGAATTATTCGTGTCAAACATAAACTATTTTAAATTAAAATGACATAGCATAGATGTAATGTAAAATTTATCAAATTTATTATTCTGAATAATAAAAAAATAGAAATATAATTTATCTATTTTAAATTCCTAGTTTAGATTGAGAGTAAAATAAATAATTATAACAAAGGCAAACCTGAAGTATTGTAATTAATTTGAAATTAATTTTATGAAGAAGTGAATAATTTTAATTAAATTGGTATTGTTTAAATTAAGGTCACTAAATAATCGTTATCATTAAGTTTAGTTAATAAATAAATATTATTATTAATGCAAATGAATAATAATTATTAAATTTAGTAATAAACATAACACAACATTTATTCAATTTATATAAATTACCACAGATTCACGAAAACAATAGTATTAATATCACACTACAGTTCTGTTATCACTTGTGTTTATGTTTGTTTCGAACCATAATTGACCCATTGTTTCTTATGGTTATTTTATAGCTCTTGTAGATATCTTATAAAAGCCCTGTTCAGAAAATGATAAACACCAATATCCTTTCGAACTGAATCATTGGGTCATACTATCTCCACACTGCAGTTTATCGATATTATATTATAGAAACGTATTTTTGTTCAGTAGCGTAGAATGGTATAATAGAGAGAACATTACGTTTTATGAACATTTGTAGACAACAGATACATTGTAGCTCTAAATTATAAAAAGATTTTCTTATTCTATTTTTACGTATTTTTCTTGACATATTTATTTAATAAGGTTTCATATGTTTTGAACTTTTTTTGAATTTAAATATGATTCAATTTTTGTTTGTTATCGTCTCATACAATATTTGTTAATAAATTAAAATAAAAAATTCTACAGAAGTTTTCAATATTTTAAAATGAGACATTTGTGATATTTATATAATTCTGAGTTTTCGTATTTTTATTAAATTCATATATTAACCTATGTTGAATTTCAGTTTCAATTTTCAATTTCAAATATTACACACACACGCATACATATATATATATATATATATATATATATATATATATAAACAGAAAAATAGAACGAAGATTATTTCGAGATTTAATTTCATTTAGTACATTTTTATTATAAACATACATTTCCATTTCAAATAATATTATATCGTATTATACAATTTCTATGAAAATTATTTTCCGGCAAAAAATACAAATACAAAATCAGTTCATTTACATTTCCGACGAAAACAATAATATCTTAAAATTAAAACTCGCTGAAAATTTAAACAATAAGATGCGATATTACGTACAACACCATCTAAATTAATTAAATTGAAAAAACTAAATTAAATAATTACGCCGAAAAGACAACAAAACCAATTTAGTCAGTTTCAAAGCGAGCGTATCAACGCAGGAAGTAAATGACCGCATTTAGAGCCCATTAAAAGTAATTGCGTTAAAAATAATACAAAAAAGCTCGACCGCTTTTTAATTTGTTTGAAAACGAATCAGCGTGTATAAATGTATGTTTGGGCTTCTGACCTCAACATATTAATATTTTATCTGTATGTTTGTTGCTTCCTTTTTGAACGTCATGCTTTCATTAACTGATAAAATTCAGAAACAAATTCGGAAATTTATGAGAGCTGTGCGATAATAAAGTTATATATTATCTTATTCTGTATCTAATTTTACATTGTATTCAATTTATTTATGTATTATAAATTATAACTATTAATTATTCGTATGTATTACATTAACTTATTAATTAAATACATACACACACACACACACACACACACACACACATATATATATATATATATATATATATATATATATAAATTGAATATTTTCTTTTCAAAAAGCTGAAATTACAAAAGCCAATGTAATTTAAAATGTTTATGTACTTTATAAAATATTCGTGACACGTAATGGAATTTAATATTTAATTAAATTCCATTAAGACATTTTGCTACATACTATTTTATTTTAGAAATCATTGTGGTTTTATGTGATAACATATATTTTAAAATGCATGTACATACAATTGTTTAAATATAAACAATAAATAATTTAATGTATTTTTTAGAATACAATTATTGATAAAAATATAATAAATGAAATAATATTTTAATTAAATAATTTGTTAGAGCTATTTGAAAATTTTGAAATATTGTACCAGAATTACTGATAGAAACCAAAAATAATTTAATCAATTATTTGAAATATTTCACAAATACATGAATTTTTGAATTTACATTGAAAATTAAAAAAAAATTGTTGTTTTTAACCAATTTTAATAGCTAGTTTGGATCTATAATAACTGATTCTGACAACTGTATTTAAAATTATCATCATTTTCACACAAACATATTATATATATATATATATATATATATATATATATATATATATATATATATATATATATATATATATATATATATATATATATATCGACTAAGATTTGTAATATTTAAATAAAGTAATCTAAAAGAAATTTTATGACAAATTCCATATAAATATATAACTGATTTTTCCTTTTATAAACACATCTTTGAAAGATTGATGCCCTCTTAACTTACTGATCTTGACTCTAGATGTTTACTTTGGAAAAAGGTTTATGAAAATTGAGTTCGACAAAAAATTTCAAGCCAGTTTATCAAAATTAATAGAGAAAACGTAGAATTTCTTAGTTATTAAAATGTCCTAATTTTCATACAATAATACATCTTGTAAACGTACATGATTTATAATGAATACATTTCTAAACAGAATTAATAACTGTAATAAATAATCTTTTTTTTACACATAATAAATTTAATTATGTGATATTTACCACTGCGAAGAAGCTTTTAAATATATTATAGGGAATAAAATCAAACTTACATTTATACAGATTTATTTTTCATCGATTATTTTATAATAGAGTAAGAAAAAATATATTAATGACCAGTCTTGAGGTACTATCTAATAAATTTAATTCGTTTGAAATCAAATAAACTTTTATATAATAATTAACTGATGACTTTAATGAAGAATAATTACAAAATCTATATTGATATCTAATTGTAATTTACCCTCTTTTTTCTTATTTAATTATATTTATTTAGAAAGGTATTATATAAAAAACATGAACACACAAGACATTATATAAAGATTATTTAATCATTAACATGATTTCAATCATTGAAAATATCAAAATATTTTTTAAACAAACACTGGTAGCGAAAAACTGATTCATATTTTGAATATTTTTTGTCTTCTTAGAAATATTTAATTTTTAATGATTTTCATATGAATATTGCTAAAAATATAAAAAATATCTTCTGAAAAAATTGACGTTAGGGATTGATATCTGATGAAAACAAGCAAAACGTATTTTTTATGTATAAAATATAATATTTATATAGATACGTCTACATGAATAAATATATATATATATATATATATATATATATATATGTATGTATATATATATATATATATTTGTATGTGTGTGTACTTATTCGAATTGCTCTTCATGTTGAAAGAAAAATATGTCAACATATATATACACAATTACAGTAATGTCATATTCAACAATGTGTTATATATATATATATATATATATATATCTGTATGTGTTTGTATGTGTTACAAGCAATAAATATTATTTTTGGTAACATGAAATATTATTTTAAATATCACGACGTTTATTTTTTCTGACATTCCAATTTTCAAATGTCAGCTTAAAAATATTTTATGTCATATGTACACATGTGAAGTACGTTTGTGTAAAAAAATAGTATTAACATAACGACATCGTCTCTTGAAATCCATCAAGTTATCTGTCTACATCTCACTGAAATCACACAGTTCTTCAATATTTCATTCATCATACTTTGACAGTTTTGCTTACACAGAGATGACACCCTTCCTAACATTATTACGCATATTTTTCAAATTACCGTATTTAGGTGAAAATGAAATCTTTACATAGAACGAATGATATTTTTATGATTTTAATCTCCTGTCACAATGTGCTTTCGCATTTTTAGTTTTATTTGAGAGATTAATTTATATTCCTCTAACAATTTTATATTTGTGTTTCATTTATATAAAACGTTTTATTATTTATTATAATTATTACTATTATGTTTATATTTAAAAAAAGAATTATTACTGATTAATAATTAAGTTATTTATTAAAGAATTTCAATAATAATGACATAAAATAATTTCAAAAAAAATAACAGAATTTAGTTTGATGTTTATTTAGTATAATATAATAAAAAATTCTGTTTATAATAACTGAAGTAAAACTCTTTCTATACGATTCATAGAACCAAATATAAATGAAAATCATTATTAAAATTCAATTTAATATAAGTGTATAATTTAAAAATATTTAATTTATATTCTAAATTAAAATATTTCTATATTCTGATTTATCAGTAATTGTAATATATAAAATATATTTAAAATACTATGTCTTTAATTTAAAAATAATATAGAAAAAATCGTTGAGAGGAAAAAATACATTCTTTTATAATTTTGAATTAAATTTCAAAAATATTAAACACTGATTGAAAATCAATAAAAAAAATAATGAAAAATTGTAAAAGCAAACTGAACTGAATAAATCGTACAAGCAATACAATTTCCTTCCGAAAACATTACATATCAATCACAATAGTAATCCGAAACCTAAAGGCTACTCAAAATAAACATTCTTTTAAGAGGGGTCAATGTCAATGACGTCCGAAAAGAAAAATAAGAGACCTCTATAAAAACAGTGGTAAGAGTGAAGTAAACTATTCAATATTGGCGTACGGGGAAACGTTCTAAAATAAACACTTGTGAAAAACGCAAAGATAGAACAGATAAACAACAGACAGACGACACTCTAAAGAAATACTTTTTATTGGACTAAGGAAGAAGATAATTTATCTTGTGTGTAATCGGTGAGGGAAACCTTACTAGTCACTTTAAAATACTAGACGACAAGAAGGTGTTTTAAAATAGTTCTAACTTCAAATAAAAATAACTCATTTTCCATAAATTATGGATGTTAAAAAATAAAATATAATCAAATTGAAAATCATTAGAATTAATATTTATAATTAAATTTAATACTATTTTAAATTACTTCTCGAATTGATTTATTAAAATAAATACATACTCGAGTTTAAACAAGAATGTTTCTCTTGACGTTTGAAACTAATATTCGCATAATTGAAATTTTTTCTTGAAATACTTTCGAACAAGTCATTCTATATATACATACGTTTTCACTAAAACTATTTGAAAAGTTATCTTCTTTTCACTATTTCTATAGCATGACAAAACTTATTATACAAAAGAGATCAGTGAGATAAACCATACTCTCGAATTGATATCACAACGATTCAATCGACCGCTTTCCAATTTCATTGAAAAGATACTAAACGTACGGTGATATAAGACGATGATGACGTTTCAAGTGTGGCATCTGTTCTTAATGGTACCTTTCGAAGTGGTTTGATCTTGAACGTAAAAGAAAATTTCACATTAGCACGTCTAAAGTGATCATATTTAAGTGGCCACGACATATTTTCCAAGAAATTATTGTCAAGGAATCAGAGATGTGCAAATAAGAAAATCAATACGAGTACGCTATGGCGAAAGGTAGACGTGCACTTTGGTGTAGAGTTTTAACAGGATTAATATTAAGGTTCGTTTGATGTTGAGGATTTTCAAAGGATTTTGTGTAATCGATATTATGATGTTTATTCATTGCCCACAAAGTTACTATTTATACTGTTTTTGTTACGAAATGTTTTTCTGAATTAGTATTAATATAATTTTCAAAGGTAAGAAAAAATTGATCAATGATAAGTTGTTAAATTTAAAAAATACAAATATATATATATATATATATATATATATATATATATATATATCGATTGAAATTATTAATACCTATTTATTATTATTTATTTCATTCTTCATTTATGAAATATAATTTGTTCTCTTTATATATTTCCATTTATAATTAAGTGTTTTCCTAAACACAGGTTGAAACTTGTTATTGGATTATAAAATATATTTAATAAATTTTAATAAAACATTTAAAATGAAATAAATTCAATATAGAGTAAATAAATCTAAAAAAAATTAATATAAACATAACAGTAATATTAAAATTCAGTATTTTTTAAGATAAATTTATAAAATAATTATTTTCATGTAAATTTGAATTTATTAGCTATTACAGTTTAAAATAATAATTATCAAATTCTTTTTAGTACTAAACTTATGAGGTTAATTTCAGTTTTTAAAAATTATTTTAAAAATAAAAAATATAATAATGTTATTAAAATGTGAACATCTGATACATTAAATAGAATATTTATTTTTCATTAATTTTTATTTTTCTCTTATTATTTAGTAATTTTTATTTCTCTATTTTCTATAATTATTTTTTATATGATATTTAATAGATTACAAATGAAGTATTATATTTTATCATGTATATACAGAGAAATAACTGTCTATATAATTTCACTTCAAATATAATTTATATATATATATATATATATATATATATATATTTTGTTGTTTACATAGATCATTTAGAACGTTGTAAAAGTTCATTGAAAATTAAATAAACGTTCAATGTTACCAATATTATATTATTTTATAAGAAAATAAGAGAGAACAAACATTTATATTAAATAAATATTTCAAATAAAATATGAATATTATTTTTATATACATCCTTTTTGAAAATATTGATCTGTTTGTATTATTGTATTATTTATTCTAAAAATGTACAAATACATTTTATATCTACGAAAACAAAAAAAAATGTTTTTTAAGGTATTGATATACATATTTTTAAAATATTTAAATCGTGATAAAACTTTATATATATATATATATATATATATATATATATATAAATGACCAAAATTATTAAATAATCAAAACGAATAAAATAATTTTTCGAAAAATATTTCATTTTAAAAAAATATAATAAAATGATATTAAAAATTATGAATTTTTTCTTTATACATTTTATATTATATTTCAAAGTTAATAATTATTGATTAATAATAAATGAAAAATGTAGGAATAAAATGAATTCTGTACAATGACATTTTTTCTTGTAATATTTTTTTCTTTTATTTTATCTTATGTAAGAAAGATAATTGATGTGAGCTTTTTATATACACACACATATATTTATATATAATTTTTAAATATAACTAACTTTAATTAATTTATCTTAAAACATTTTTTAAAAAAACAATAAAATTTTAATAAATCAATGATACAAACACTTTAAATCCAGATTATATAATGCATATATTTGTATAAAATTTGGGTTTCGAGATGTGAGTGACCTGAAGAGAACGTACGTGTTTGTTTACACGGTGCCCTAGAGCAATGCATGACAATGCAAAACAATTCCACTGAGAGTTTCAAAAAATGTTTCAACTCGAGAGCTTTTTGCCAACTTGTGCTACATCCAATTTGTGTTATGCTATCTGAATTATAAACTTAAGTTTAGTACACAAGAGAAATGTAACCTAAAAGTGCAAAAACATTACGATTCAAAAATAATGCAACTGTGTTTTTCGAAAAAATAGTTTTGTTTACTTAATTGCGTTACGTGGATTATTTCCTCCTTTTATTAATTTTACGTTTTCTATATTAAGATCAATTTTCTTTTAATTAGAAAGAAAATAGTATATTTAACTGAAAATTGTTAACATAGTCGTTTTAAATTAAAAATAATATACAGTTTTAAATTTTGTTCCTTTAATTATAACAACATTCTATAAATCACATGATTTAATAATGAGTATTTTTCGAAATTATAACGAGCAAAAATATGTTTTGTAGCCACATTAATTTATTAAGAAATTTTTCCATTGACACAAATTAAAAAATCGAAATACTTATTTTTCATTATAATTTTAACTTGATTAAAAGAAATATTATATCAAATAATAAGTTACGTATTGAATAAATAATATTTAAATTACATAGCTAATAGACGAATAGTAGTAATAACACTTGGTATACTCAAAAATATTTATAAAATAATAAGGTCAATAACAAAGTTTTAATTAAAAGTTAATATACTGAATTATTTTTCATGGAACTATGTTACACATGTATATATTTATTTAATGAATAAAATATTGTTATACACTGTATGAAAATGAATTTTATATACAGTGTAATATCTGTGAAATTTTCTATAGTTTACTTTGTAGAAAACTAATTAAGTTCGTTAGTAAATTATTACGACAGTCATTAAAAATACTGCATTGAATGTTTTATACTAATGCAGTATTTCAATAAATCCGTACATATTTTCTTATAAAAATAGTTTTTGTTAAAAAGATTTCTGGAAAAATATTATATCTCGCATATTTCATTTTAGTTAGTTGTTTTGTTACATTTTTATTTTTATTTTATAATGACAAAAATGGAATAAAAACTCTATATAATAATATATAAAAACAACCATAGAAAATATAAAATTATAAATGAAAATATAATAATTAAAAATATATTAAAAGAAACATATGTATTTATTTTGAAAAACATTACATTAAGTCTCAAGAATACATATTATTTTTATTGATATTTTATATTTATTTAATAACTAGTAACTTGAACAAATAATTTAAGTGAACATAGTTGAAAAACAATATTTTTCTAAAGTGCTTCATATTAGATAAAATGGTTAGACAATAAATCCTTAAGTAAAGCAAAAAATCTTCAAATATTTCTATTTGCTCACCAGTACAAATGGAACTAACCCTTGTTATAGTTATCGGAGGGTTCGAAGAGTGATTAACAAATAGTAGTTTTAGTATAAAATCTCTTTTATTAGAAAACAATAAATGTAATAAAATTATTTTCAGAGCATTAAACGATATTAATGATCAATGGTATAATTGATAAAAAATATTTTAAATAATTTAGTTTTATATTATATATATATATATATATATATATATATATATATATATATATATAAAGAGAGAGAGAGGGAGAATTTTAATAAAATATACTTTAATACTCGTATTTATAATCAAAAAATGATCTATTTTTAGTATATAAAAACTACAATATTTTTTTATAATACATAATATTATTAAAATATACATGAATATTTCTTTACCAAAAATATTCTATTTATTCAGTACAAAAATAAATAAGCTTGATAGTAATATTTCACCCCTTAATATTAACATAAAAATAAACAAAGTTCGTTATTGAAATACAGATAAAGTAAATAATAAAACATATATTTTTGTAAATAATAATAAAACAGTATTATTTAATATTTACAAAAATAATTAATGGATTAAAAAATGTTTCAAATCAAATTACATTTGAAATATATTTAATAATAAATTTAATTTATTACATTTATTTTTTTCTAAATTATTTTTTTATATTACAAATATGTAAATAAGACAGCATGTAAATTGTTGATATTCCAAAAAAAAAACTCATTAGCAGTTATATTAAATGTTGATATACATTAATTATCATTTATTCATTTTATATTTAAATTAAATGACTTTTACATTTAAATTATATTTAAATATAAAAATGAAAATTATATTTAAATTCTCAAATATTGAAATACTTGATCATTTCTGACATTTGAAAAATACAACAAGCTGAAAATGTAATTTCACTGCAGTTTAATAATAAAATTATATTTAAATGATACATTTAAATAAATTTCACTATAATACTGTTCATAAAATTGGTAATAATTATGTGTCTGTAATATTTTTAATAAAATGATAAGAGTAAAAAATATCCACTTTAACTAAAACACAATTTTTGAAATTACTAAATATGATTGAAGTAATTTCATATTCGAATTTTTTAAAAAAGAATACAAATTTAGTATTAGATAATTTATTATATTTTTAATTATAAAATGCACTTAAAAATTATATTAAAAAAGTGAAAATATAAAGATAGTATTATGAATTGATTGAATATAAATTTAAAAAAATATTTTTTGAAACATTAATAGCAATAATTGTTTTATTTGTAATTTACACAAATATTTATTAATGATTTAATTTTTTTAAAAAATCATTATATAATTATTAATAAACTTGTTTTAATTATATATATATATATATATATATATATATATATATATATATATATTATTTTCAGTTTCTTAGATATTTATAAATTAAATCACTGATTTCCTTAATCAATTAAAATTCAAATAAGAATGAGTAAAATAAATCAACATTCTTCAAATTTCTCACAGTTCTGTATCGCAAACTCTCATCTGAATAAAAATCTGTGTATGTTTGGATATTAATTAGTCTATAAAAAGAATCTACTATAAAACCTTAAAGAATTTTTCATAAGATCTTAAACAATTCATATCAGAATCGTGTCCATTATCAAAGAAATACAGATCTCAACATATCTTACTCTATCTCATTACGTTGTCATACTCACTCAACCAGATATGATATAAGCGCTTTAATTATGTTTTCCTGCGCATTAATAATTTCTGCATTTCCTTTTTCCGAGAAATTTCTCGTTGAAAAATTCATATTTAAGTACCTCCTACGACCGTAAAAAGGGAACCTAGTTACGATGAGCTACACCGTAAACGTCGAGTAAAGCTTTCTTTAATTTGAACGTAGTTTAATGCAATTCATTTCCACTTATAATTAAATCATGATTTATCTTATTGTCATTTACTTTTATTCGTTCTTTTATTCTTAAGATCTTTTTTTATTATTATTTTTGGAAACGTACAGACACTAATTTGAAATTGAGATAGCTGGTATTAATATGACATGAGTAGAATTCGCTTTGGAACAAAAAGAATATTAAAATAACTAAGATTTTATTGCAGAAAAATTTCTTGTTATTTAAGGAAAAATTTTATCTTATCATATATATATATATATATATATATTTAAAATTCAAAAGCACTCAAATACTACGTCAGCATAAACTTTTTTAAAAAAAATCAGTTAAATGTATTTGAAAAAACCTTTGATAAAAAAACGTCGAAGTTATATTTAATATACCTAAAAGACATTCACCTTCTTATCGGTGACTCAATCTTGTATCGATTGGTACGAAGACAAAGCTCTAGCGTGCGACTTTAAGGAAGTCGAAATACGAGAATAGCAAAATACGTTAAACTACAAATAGCTCGAAGATATTGCTTAGGTGAAAGCACGTTCTGTGAAACACCTGATACGTTTTGATGTTTCGCTACGAAGATAATCAAGCAAAGATAACGGAAATTCGAAACTGTCGTTACGTCACGATTGGCCATTGATTTTATTTTGTGTTCGGTGCGCTTGAATATACTTAAATATTTTTTTTCGTTATATTCGAATAACGCTTATCGAAACTTCGAATAAAATAAAGTTAATGTCTGAATCGAAAGTTCAAAAAGAATGCGATTTTATTATTCAATAAAAGCTTATTCGATGTTTTTGTTAGATGATATTTTCTATTAGGTCTATGGAATTTTATATGAAAATATTTTTTTAATTTACTTACCAAAGATATATATATATATATATATATATATATATATATATATATATACAAATTTATATCTAAGAATAAAAATCATTTTTAGTAAAAATAATTTTATTTTAAATTTTAAATAGGCTATTATTTAAACCAATGTTTACAAGCATTAAAATATATAATAACTAATGCTGAATTAATAAACATCAATAAAATATACTTAAAGTAGAATATTTTATGTGATTATAATCAAATAATTCTCTTCTATCAAACTGATACAATAATAAATTAACTATATTCTTTACTATCACAAATAATAATTTTGTTGTATTATAAATTTTATTATTACAAATTAAATATTGACTGATACACAATTTTTAATTGTTTTATACCTTTTTTTTATCTATTATAATACAATAAAAAAACTATATATATTTTATCTATTCATACTTTGAAAACGAACTAAAACTAAAAACTTTATTATCAGAAATCTATTCTTATTAAATCTAATCTTATTAAGTAATAACAATTAATCAAAAGCCTAAGTTTCAAACTTTGATGGTTTAAGACAATACAAGCATCCATATGTAATATAACTTGGTAAAATCATTTTACACAGAGATTAAACGTATGATACCCACAACATAAACTTGTTAGACAATCAATTTTATGTATTTGAACAGAGAGAAACATCTGTTAGAAACCACAACAAATGGTGCTAGGCTTGTAACATTATTAAACTGTAATTACATTTTTACTACTAAAATAATGATTTAATTATATGGATATCTATTAATTGATGATAATACAAAATAAATCTAATCTAATAATAATTTAATACAACATTTTGATAGTAAATATTTTTTTATAGACTTATTTGAAATTTGTTTCGTATAATTCATATCACCAATAAATTCTTACAAATTTTTTCACACGTTTGTATACTCATTTTATTTTTTATTACCATACTGTTTGATTAATACCCAGCAAAGACCCTAAAATCGTGCTATAATGAAAATAGGTATAATTATGGAATGTTTTCTAAATAATCCTGCGTAAATACATTCAAGCACGCATTTGTGTTATCTAAATATCCCACTAGACTTACAGTATCTCTATTACGTACTCCACAATCTCGTCCTATCAAACACAGCAAATGAACTTCGACCAATAATTATTTCATCATTATTTTTCTGTTCATTTTATTTTGTAAACTAATTTTTTTATAAAATAAATTACTTATTTAATAACTAAAATAAATAAATATCAGTACATTTTAAAAGATATACCGTTATATTAGAGATACAAAAAAGTAATAATTTCTATACTGTTATTATTATATGAAAAAGTTTTGTAAATAAAAATAAAAAAAATTTTCTTTAAAAAAATAGAAAAATATTATTAATAAGCATTTTAATATTACTTTATGTCTATATATATATATATATATAATATAATTTAAACTGTTTTAAGTACATTTTTAATTTATATTATATTAATATAGTAACATCTATGCAATTACCAGTTTATATTCAAAGAATATATCAATAGAAAATTAATAACAAGTCCTGTTAAACAATTAAAAAAAATAAGTACAATAAATAAATATTTCCTAAAAATATGTTATATGTTAAACTTATAAATGTGATTGGAACTAAATTTTATTTTACTGAAATAATCATTACTTTATACATTGATTCTATAAAAATATATTACTATCTATATATAATATCTGCACTGTAAAATCTAGCAATAATTTAAGTCTAACAATTTATATCAAAAAAGTACTATCAATAAAAATTGATATTAAACTATTAAATGTTATCAATAAAACCAAATGATCAGTATCTTATTATTTTTTATCGTATTTATGTTAAATCAATAATTATATTCTAAAATATTATATTTCATTTGAAACATAATTTTTTAAATTATATTTTATTACCTTGAAAAAAAGTATTTTATATATTTTAATAACTTATTATATATATTATTTGCAAGGTAAAACAATATAACATTTCTTAATTATCCATTTCATGAAAAATATAATAATAAAAAGAAATTTATAACAAAAATATAATTGCAATTAGAATTTATTATTTTTATAATAAATATATGAATAATAGATTATAATTTCAAATTTAACCCTTATAAAAAATTTGATTTAAAATGTATTTAATAATTTAAAAGTATTTTATTTAAATGGAAAAATCAAAAAGCCCGTTTCGTAAATATACTTTATACAAAAGTTCAATTTAATAAAGGCAAACGGTTTTATGTAAAACATGAAAAATAATGTTACATTTTATATATTTTTTTTTTGAACATCCTTTGAGAACTTAATAGTAACAATAATTTACTTTGGTGCAAATGAAATTTCACTTTTACTGAAATAAATAAAGTAACATATGTGAACATGAATGCGTATTATATATATATATATATATATATATATATATATATATATATATATATATATGTATATAGAAGTTGGAATAAATATATTTTTAAATATTTTGTTCAACGAAAAGAAACATGTGTTATTTCAATTTTTATATGGTATGTTTTTAAAATAAAATGCAAATTAAAAAAACTTTATATCAATTGTATATATAAAGGGAAATAAATTTTATAAAACCTAAACGTTGATAAAAATCAGTTTAAAAATAAAACATCTCTATTTTCACGCAACCTTATTAACTATAATATATATTTAAATATTTGTAGATATTTGAATACATGCAAATATTTTTCTGAATATCGTTAATTTTACATATACAAGGAACTTTATCGTTAAATTATATAAATAGAACATATTTTAAGGAACAATAATATTTATACATATTAAACAGAAATTGAGCAAATGAAATTATTTAAAAATAATTTAAATGTATTATATAAACAGAGAGCTAAATATTGAAATATATTTTCTTGAAAAATATATTTTTTATAAACAGATATATTGATGTTTTTATGATATATTATAAAATATAAAAAAAACATATATAAAAATGTTTAAATATATGTTTTTTCTGTAAAATATTTCATTTAAATTAATACATACCATATTAATATTAAATTTGTAATTATTGATAGTAAAATCTAGTTGTATATATTTCTATACAGAAATAATTACAACAAAAAGATCTTTTTCAAGAAATGAATGGATATGATTCTTGATATTTAATGTGAATATAAATAATATAAAATTAATGAATAACTATTTTATTGGAATCTTTTAACAATTTCCTATTAGTGATAGCATTCGTTATTTTTCTGTTATAAAAATATTTGACAAAAAAGTTTATTTGATATTACAAACAATTTCGAAAGATATTTTCTTGACAATATGAAAACTTTTAACCATTGATACAGTTTGAATTCAAAACATTGTTAGGAAAGTTTCCACTCAACTTTGAAAAGTTTATACAAGTCAATGTACACATAAAATAATATCAAGATATTAATTATAAACAGTTTCATGCAACAAAAACTGTCAGATCCAATCGTTATTCATGTAGCAAATTTAAATGAGAAAACGCATATAACTAAATCATCAACGAATTTATAAATTTTAACTCCTTTTCACAATTAACAATACCAACATAACGAACACGTTTTACACCCATCATTAACCCCGTTATTCATAAGTTATGCATGCCGTACGTTTAAAATATGTACCAGTTAATATACTCACCCCGAACAATGTTACACAGCAATGTTGCTGACGTCTTCGTTTATATTATTAAAGAAACAGGCATGCAGTTTTTCCACTCATGAAAGCGGGAAATGCAGTTCATTAAATATTAATAACGGACTAGAATTACGAAATTCGTGTTTTTTCAATTTCAACACAAATTTGATGCAGTTTTTAGTGTTATTTTATTGCACTGGATTTTTTTTAAAAAAAATACGTATAATTCAATGGATGTGTTCAGTAAACGTATTTATCAAAAAACACATGTTGTTTGACAGACTTATGTTTACGTTTAAAATGTATTCATATTTATATTATTAAGAAATATTTACGTATATCGTTCGTTATTTATATAAATATCTTTTTAACATTTTTATTAAACACGATTTAAAAAATAATATCGATTTGTTTATTATTTAAAAGCTGGACGTTTTCAACAATGACAGTCTTTCAAATTCCCGGAAATGAGATCAAATGTCTTTTTTAACACGCAGTCATTTAAATTATTACATATTTGAAAAATGTCAATAAAATAAGGGTTGTCGTTTACATGCCAATATGATTGTGAAATACAAAACGTGTACGATGAATCAGTGTTTTGAACAACAACAAAAAATGTTCATGAGAAAAACAAACACATTTTTCACACGATCTTTTCACAAACGTCACAAATACGTTCCGAATGTTCATCAATATTGCAACAAACGTTTCGTGGTATATCTTCCATTAATTGAATAATACATAGGGTAAAAGCAAAGACTTTTACATGGAAAACATGTGAGTTATATTGCAGCTCGCTGTTGCTACAGAGGAGCTACGTCTGCCTCCAGTAGACGGGGGTTACACTGATATTGCAGGGTTGACTCATGCTGATAAAAGCAGCACGATGACATCATCACGCACCAATCGGGAAGATCTGGACGCGCGCAAGCGCCCTGTTTCAGTTTCAGCATCAAGCACAACGACTGAATCCGCATCGTTATTTTCCTCGCAATCGATGCAATACGACCGTCTCTGTTCATAACGATAATCAATTCATAAAACGCACTCGTTCTAATATTTACGTCATATGCATTGTTTGACGGAATTACATTGCCCTATCTGTCTCTATTCGTATTGTTGTCCAAACTGTCTTCCGCACTTTATTTCACTTAGTATACGAACGGCGGAATATTGTGTTGGTACAAACATCGATCAGCCGAAATATAATACAAGACTGCTTCTCGCAGGACCAAAGTAACCACTTTCGGTTTTGTTGAGGGTTGAATGAAATCTAGAGTGTTTACGTCACGACGCAGAATCAAGATTGGAGCATTCGCAAATAGACCTTCGGCTAATTAAAGTCTTTAATAATTAAATATCTTTTTCTCTATGAGTAAAAAAATGTGCAGCGGGACGTGCTCTTTATTATTGCGAATAGAGTGTGAGGGGCTATTTTAAGACTAGTTCATGCTGCGTGAGGATATATCAGTGCGAAAGAACTTAATGAAAAAAGTCAGACAATATTGATTATAATAAACTCTTTGTTGTTAAATTATTCAAGTTTTATACTCAATTTGATATCTTCACGAACAATTTCATTCTTTTAATTTACACATCGTATCAACGTTAAAATTGATCACTGTATCAAAAATAAATTTATATTCAAAAGCAAGGAAAAATATATAAAAATATTACGAATATTAATTCAAATTCATCAAGTAATATAATGGAAACATTTTTTTTAATCGTTGTCACTACAATTACATATTTTATTAAATTTCAATAACAAATTATCTCTTACCTACATTCGCACTATTTTCATTTATTACAATTTTTCTTTATGTAATAACCTAAATAATGATCTCTTCTATAGTTTATCTTAGAATCCTTCTCTAACTCTATAGAAAAAATATTAATAGCAATATAAGGGTAAATTTCATTTTAATATAAAAATCAAACCATATTAATGTTATTATTTTTTAATAAATACAGTAAATTCAACAGTTTTTGTTCTAGTAATTATGAGATCTTATTAATTTTTTTATTAGGAACTTTTGAATTATTTATAGACAAAATAGAAATGCTTTATTTAAAAAAGCTCTGTTTAATAGAAGTATATTTTATTCACTTAAATAAGTTTCTTGTAATATTAAAAAAAAATATTTTTATAAAATTTTATTTTTTTAATTTATATACTTTCCAAAAGCTTTGATTAAATTGACAGAAACTTGTAACTCGTTTAAGTAACAGAATAAGATATAATTCACTGATAAAAATTAGATAAACATGACAAATACAACAAAATTTTATAATTTAATTCTATTATTTTTTACAATAATTTGTAACAAGTAGGATTAAGCTCTGCCATTTAGCAGAAAATATATTTTCCTAAAGAATCAATATTATCTTCGTTTGGAAAATGAATTTTGAACTAAAAATTAGAATTTTTAATAATATAATTCTACAAAAACTTATATTTCATATTTATTTAAAAATAATAAATGACTTTCTTATTAAATCAATATAAATTTACCATATTTTTTAGGAAATACAGATATAAGATTCATGAACTTTAACTATTAAATGAAGGAATACTTTTCTGACTTACTACATTCTTTTACAATTTAATATTTTTTATATTTTATTTCAATGTAAGCAAATATTTATAAAATGAATTATGAAAATTTTAACTCGATTAAATTATTAAATGTTAATGGTTTTTAAACTAGCTACTTTTTTAATTAAATTATTTTTATGATAAAAAATAATTCGATTTTCAACAAGTTTATTTAACTATGGATTTTTTCAAAAAAACATTCATTTTTTTTCATTTTACAACTTTTTGTCTAGACAAAATAATAACAATTGTATAGTATTGCAATTATTATACTTTATTATTTTTAATTTTTTAAATAGAATTTCAACATTTAAAATCACGAATAAAATAAAATATCAACTTTAACAGAAAATATTTTTGTAGTCATTATTTTCAATTTCTTTTTACTTTTTTATACATAACGTATTTTACAGATAAAAAACCCCATTATCTTAAAACACAACAACACTTTTATATTACTTTAAGTAATATTTAAATGATGTTTAGATCAAATTTCAAATCACAGTCATAATAATTAAAATACATCCTAACAAATGAAATCAACACATTTTTTAACCACTTTATGTTATTGTAGGTTTATTTTATTTAATCATAAATATTTAATTAAACAAAATAACTTGTCAATATATTCTTGCGTGATTTCTATTCAATAATTATATGTTGTTACTAACAGAAATAGTAATTCTATCGAACCATTTGCTACATGCGAATCTATGATTATTATTAGTAGTGGTAAAGTGTTTTGTATTCGGATGTGTATACCGGTAATTCCCCAACGTAAGCTTAATTATTGTTTCTATATATACCTATATATATATATATGCGTTTGTAAATTTTTTGTGGGCAATAATGAATGAAGTGGTTGTACCGGTCAAGTGGTTATCATAAGTACGAGGATCTCTAACCCCTCTATGATAAATTGACGGGTTTATTAAACGTACATGATACGGTGTTATTGATGTTAATAGTCATCGATCATTAATTAAGTCGGATGTGTTTATTATAACGTTGTTACAAATACACTTCGTTAAATAAATTGTTTTCATCGTATTGTTTCAAATATATTCACTAATTATTTTTAAAATATCATTTGTGTTCATTTTATAAAAATAAAATATTCATATTTACAAAAAATACATTTATATCCTGTTTTTCAAAAAAATCATTTTATTATATTTCTTTGTGTTCTCCAAATTGAATTATAAACAAATATCATTCAGGAACAAAAATAAATTGTATATATTTCTATATACCATATTAAATGATTTTTTAATGTTTGTTACCAATTTTAAAATTTTAGAAAGAACAATATTTTTTTATGTATATTATAAATCATCTTATAAATACATTATGCATGCATGGATTTTTTATATCTATATTTTACTTTATTATTAAATTAATTAAAAATGTTAATATATACAATTTTTCATTAAGAAGTATTTTTCAAATACCAAATTTTTCACCGAAAATATATTTATAGAATCATTTGTCAAACATTCACAACTATTTGATATAAGCTAGTATTTTTTATAAACACACAAATAAATTGAAAATAAAATATTTAAAATATAAATATATGATTTCTTTATATTTATAGTTATTTTTTAATACAACAACATTAAATAAATTCCTAAATAATTCATAATAGTAAAAAAGTGAAAATAATAAATAAATCAAATTTAATCATATAAAAATGGATTCATTAACTCAAACTTTTAACTTGTTAAATAGTTAAACTGTGATTTTTCTTGTTGTAGAAAATATATTCAAATGCATGATAAAAACTAAATATTGTATAGAAATTAAATACAAAAAAAATATTTGAAAAATATTGATTTAAGAATTCTTCAAGAGAGTTTTTAATACTACTTTCTTTTTCTTTACTTCTATCGATTTTACATTTATTATAAAAACATATATTATTATAATAATTTGGTAATGCATCTTTAATAGATGTAAAATTTTCAAGAAGAATTTCTCTTTTATTTTAAAATATCCATAATCCTACAATCTTTCTAGGCAATTTATTTAAATATTTAAATAAATTTCAATAATTTTTTTATCATCTTGAATATTTTTAAAAGTTCTAGTTTTTAAAATAAAATTATTTAGAAATAAATAACGACAGGAATTAGTTGAATAAGTACAGACATGTATTTAATACATATGATGATTATAAGGATTGTCTTCATCAATATGACTGGCAAGCAATAGAAAATTAATTATATATTAATTTATTTATTATACTTTCTTTTTTTGTCCATTTTTTATAAGAAAAATATCGAAAAATATTTTTCTTTTCATTATAAAGCAGAAATTTGTTGAATGAAATTATAAACATCTAAATTGTTAGAACAGATATTTAGTAAAGAATTCATGATTGAATTTATACAATAAGTTAGACGATTTTTATGATTGATATTAAAGTTATAATTATTAGATATTTGAAATATTGTAATTACCTACATCTAAGATTAGAAGTTAAAACTGAATAATCTTGTGAGGACACTATTTTTTATCAATTATTAATTATTGCCTATCACTTATTGCTGTATATTGATCAATTTAGTTTAGAGCTGAATACAAAGAAAACATTTATTTAATATCTAAAACAATGATATAAAAGATATGTCAATTTCCAATTTCGTTCTCGATCAATTTTTTTTTAATTCAAGCATATATACGTTTAAATATATCATATCAACTTTTTTTAAAACACATACCTTTCAAATATAAATGTTATCAAGCATACAGAGTATGCTCATATATTTGCAATGAACACTTCAGTTCAAATCCTATCTACTCAATGTATTCTAGACACAGGTTGTACTGTTCTACAAGGATCAAGTCCACCTCATTCATTGGAGGATTAACTAGAACGTTGCACCTTCAAAATAATATATCTGGATATCTGTGTGTTTGTCTATATTGTTGTTAGTGAACGTATGGATCGGGTTTTGTCTTTTGTAAGGTTCCAGTTATATTGTTTTTTCGACCAATACATTCGCTGCGGATTTACGTCAATACTTTTACTATAAGCAAGACAAATGGCTAAATATTATATGGCTTATTTTCGTATTTGCATGCATGTTTGTAAAAAGGTGTGTTGCGTTAAGGGTGAGGTTTATAAAAATAATTATACGACGCAATATTTCTAATTTATGATTTTTTTCATCGCGATGTTAAATATTACCGCTTGTTTTTAATTTAAGAGCAATATATATTTTTTGATCATATCAAAAATTTTGTATGTATTTATACACATATGAATTTTAAAGAATTAAAGAACTGAATATATTATTTTTGAAATCTCTTGCGAAAAATAAATAAATTTTATTAAATCCCAATAAAAAACATTTTGAACTTTAATCATCATCAAAACTAATGTAAGTATTTTTAAGAGTAATAAAAATATATCAAAAAGTGAATAAATTAAAATAATTTAAAGATGAAATTTTCATTTATCTTTCATTTATAATAATATTATTGTTACAATTCTAGCAAAAATAATGAAGCTGTTTTACAAACGTTTACGAAACTCTAAGAGTAAAATATCGTCAGAAGTTCTATAACAATAATTTAAATTAAATTTTAATTACACTCCTTAAAATATTTCACTTACAGTATAATAGAGTTTAATTAAAAATATATAGTAGTAATAAAATTTAATTTTACTTATTCATGGAAAATAAACTATTTTGATACATAAATGTTTTACTAAAGCGATAATTTTACAGAATTAAATTTACTGGCGCTTCAAATAAAATATAAATTATTCGCACGTCTTCTTAAATAAACTTATTTAAATACTGCATTATTTTATGAAAATAATGTTAAATATATATATATATATATATCATTAAATTTACATTTAAAATATCCGGTCTATTGAGGCTAAAATCAAATTTATTCTTATAAAATATTTCATTTTTTTGAGATATTCTAATTTATCGCAAAGTTTTCTCTGTAATCAAATATTTTAGAACAAAGACACAAATATACGTAAATATATCTTTGTTACTTGTTTACGTGATTCTATCTCTTACAATTTTATGTATATTTTTAAGTCTGAACTTTTCAATGGTATTAGTTGAGCGACGTACGAACGTGCATTCAACTAATGGCAGGAAAAAACAATTTTCCTTGAGCTAAATCCCTATTTTGTCGTCCTGGTATCTTCTCATTAAAAAGAAAAATGTCGAATATATATATATATATATATATATATATATATGCATATATTTAACATGAAACCTTTATTGAGATTTTATAAAGTACTCTTACTTACATAAAATCTAATCTATTAGAAACTTTCATTTAATATTTTTATAAAATACTTTTTTTAATAATATACATTTTCAAAAATAAAATTAATTTAATTTTTTACATTAATAATATTACTTCAATTTTTACAAACAATAAAATTTAAGATGAATGACATATTTCATTTTTTTAAATTCAATTTTAAAAAAATTAATTTTATTAAATCATTTTTATGATTATTTGAAGAAGTAAACATTGTCGATTTTAATATTTCGAATATTTTTTTTAATAATGTAGTGTAAGCATTTTTAATTATTAATTTTATAAAAAATATGAGAAGGTAATAACTGAATTAGTAAAAATTATTCTCATTGAATAAATTATGTTTATAAAATAAATATATTAAATTTCATAAGGAAGTTGATGTTTTATACCAGATTTTTAAATCAAAATGATTTTTTTTGCTTAGAATTATAATATAATTTAAATATTACTTCATATTAATATTTAGATATAAAATGTTAAATATCTCATATAAACCACATAAAAAGGCTATTTATATATATATATATATATATATATATATATATATATATATATATATATATATATAACATTATATTCACAAAGCTATAAAATATTCGCACAATAATGCCACAGAGGAGACAATAAGTATGTATCTATTCACATTAGCATATAAGAATCATACTCGTACATATATTTGAACATTCTAAAAATATAGGCCTACACAGGCAAGTCATGATTTTTTACTGTTGTCGTTTAAGGAATGAAAAAAAAAACACGGGGATATTGCGTTGAAAAAAAGAACATTCCCGTGGGTGTTATGGCGATGGGCGGTCACATCGTCAGCTTTATGTCCTTACACTCGACAAGCAAGTAAACGTAACGTGTATCAACGCTGACCACCACCTCTTTCTATCGTTCAATGGAAAATATTGTAATTTTATTCACCACAAAAGGTTGAATTTCAAATCTTCTTGCGATTTCATTTTATGCATTTTGGCGAAAACAGGATATACGATTTATGTGCACTCGATGGTGATTCGATGTATGTTGATGCAACGAAATGTGCACACATTGAAGAAACGTTACTTCTATACGTTTTTCACTTTTGTACTATTTTTTTTTAAAAAAAATAATGATTTAACTCCTTTCTTAATTTGTGAGCAGAAATCTGTTTTATAATATTCTAAATCTTGATTAATTTATTTTGATATCTTAAATATTAACAAAAATACAATTTGATTTAAGAATATATTATTTTTTGAAGAATATTTTTTTTAAATACTTCTAATACTACAGTTTTCTGTAATATGTTTACAATATAAAATCTATTGTTAATTTAAGTCGTTGATTGTCTAAATGAGGAATCATAAATATGAATTTATAATTTTTGTGTTTAAATACGATTCAGTAGATATTATTTGGAATTAAATAATAGGTAGAAAATTACATGTATTCTCAAAAGTATATTGAAATAATTAAACATTATGGTTTTAATAACCAACCACAATAAGATCATGTAAATAAATAAACAGATAACAAATCAGAACATATTTATAATGAAAGGAATTCTAATAAACTTCACACGTTTTATCCCAGAAAGTAATAATTACATCTTATTTAAAATTAACCGACTAATCGTTCCATTAACATACGACTTCCATTAACGTTCCGTGTAATGCAACATTATTTTCAACACAAATTTCACACGCACCTCAACCGAACTAACAAACCCTACATATATAAAAATGAGTCATTTAGTATTATGTGGCAGTCGTCAACCCACGTCAAATTTTTCATCACGTTGACCGGTGACATATTGAGACGCCTTTTTGTCTGAGCTTTGTGCGTTCATGCGTACAGGTTTATGGTTGCGTGTGCGTGCGTGTACGCACCGGTGCGTGTGTTCTTATACCGGCGTTCGTGTATGAACGAGCGAGTACGCATGATGTCTTATATTTTTGCAGTGTGACGACGACGGTCAACGAATGTTCTACAAATGATGATGAGTCGACATAGAAGGTACGATTCGCGTCACTTGGTTCAATAGGAAGGCTCGTTATTTATATACACTCAGGGTTGGAAAGTACTGGATAATTCGATTATTTAGTTCATTGTTACTGCGTCTCATCATCGGATAACGTATCGAGAAAGGTGATAAAGATTATTTTTTTACTCGAAGTCTAATCAGCATTGTTCGCACATTTACAAGCTTATTATAATATATATATATATATATATATATATATATATATATATATATATAATGATTTTAATTATAAAATTACCCAAAAAAATTTTAATAATTAAGCGAATAATAGATTGAAAAATAATTTTATTAGGTATTGAGAAAACATTTTTTTAAACTAAAAATCATCCAAATGTCACACCTAAATTTGTGTTTTATTAAAAAGAAACATGTGTAAAATTTCTTTTAATTCTTTTTAATAAAACACAAATCTTAGATGACCCAATAGTTACATACATACACACACACACACACATATATATATATATATATATATATATATTATACATGTGTATGTGCCAGTTCTGAACAAAGAGTTGTCTTAAATTTACAAGCCATTAATACTAAAATAGCAACAATAAAGAATAAATGATAAAATAATGAAAATGACAAAAAGAAGACATTTGTCAAATGTGAACTTAACATAAAATATATTCCATGCACATTGAGTAAAGTCGAGGTTATGTAGTAGATTTATTGCTCCTATGAACACTAATTGAGCGTAGGCTTTCTAGAAACACATTTTCTCACAAAACCTTAAAATATAGATCTCATAAAATATTCACGAGAGCGCTTGGCTTTTAGTTGTCTCGTAAAAACCATATTGAAGTAGATAGTTGCTTAAAAGTGAATCAATATTGCGAAATTATAATAATACTGACACATACACAAATGTCTATAGTCACACATGTACATTTGTATGTATCAGTTAATTAGCATAGGCTTCAATGTCATTCATTATTATAAAGAAGTTAAATGTTATGAAAAACAATATTTTGAAAAATATTATTATGAAAAAGAGAATAATTTATTGACTCCTTGACACATATTTTGAAAAACATAAATAAAAATCTTAAAATATTTATATGAAATAAAAATTATATCAAATAATATTAGAAGTACATCAATAAAAATATTTGTAATTAAACGATAACTGAAATGAATACTTTGAAGTATTAATTAATTTTGATTTGAAATTATAAAGGTTACAGAATATATATATATATATATATATATATATATATATATATGTATGTATGTATATTACGTACATAAAGAGAGGGTAAAACGTGTGAACTCTTTGAAACGTCAACAAAAATAAAAGGACCGAAAAAGTTGATGAACTTTATTTATTATTCTATTTTTTTTTGTTCGAGTATCCTACTTCTTTATCAAAGAGATCTCTGTTAACTCTTTGTATTTTGTTTCGAAACAAATAAATTGTAACGTCCACAGAACCGTAAATTTTCATCGTTTAGAATGTGATGATTCGTTTCCTCAAACATTGCATTTTTTAATATAAACGTACTAATAAAAAGTTGTCATAAATTTATACACATATTCACACACACACACACACACACACACACACATATATATATATATATATATATATATATATATATATATATATATATATATATATATGTATATATATATATACATATATATATATACATATGTATATTAATCAATTTAGTTTAGAGCTGAATAAAAAGCAAACCTCTATTTGTTTAATATCTAAAACAATTAATTATTCTAATTGATATAAAAATGATTAATATATACATAATTTTTATAATACCAGTAAATTTTTGTTTAAAAATTTAAAAAATAATTATGTGACAGTTTAATTATTTAACAATTAATTTCAATTATATTAAGGTGAATTATTTTGAAACATTCTTACATGTTTTGTGATTCATTTTATACAAAAGATTTTGTTACAAAATATTTCAACATTAAAGTTCATTCTATGTATAATTTATACACTCTGTATTATATATATATATATATATATATATATATATATATATATATATATATATATATATTTATATAAAACCATATGATTAAATAAAAATCTTTACTTGATTCAAGATAAATGATTGTAACTGAGAGCACTTAGAAATTATAAAAAGGGAATTATATATGATTTTTTTCAAAAACTCAAAATATATTAAAAGGAATGGTTTATAGAATGAAAAATCTCACTCGAGTATGTTTAATAAATGTATTTTTCATATATTATATATTTTCATCGAAGACTTTTCATAAAACATGAAAGATTCGAAAGTATATATCTTATAGATTGAGTATAAGTAGATTATTTCTAATCTTTAGAAATATTTATTTAAATAAAAAAAAATATTAAAATGTGAAATCCATTTTGTTAGATTTGGATACAAAAGCATTTTGTAAGTACTTGAATCAATCATCTTTAGAGTGTTTATAAAATGTTAGAATTACTCATCAAATATTATTTTTTATCAAATATATATTTTATCTATACATATCTTTTTTAATATAAACTGGTATAACAATGAAGATTTTTTTTCTATTTTTAGTGATATAAAATGTTCAGTTGAAATATATTCAAGTATTTGATATTATTTTCGTTGAATATATTATTATGTGAAAATGAGATTAAATAAAAGGATATTTTTAATGTATACAGGCATATATATATATATATATATATATATATATATATATATATATAATTTATTATCAAATATAAAAATAAATAATTATAACAAAAATATTATTTGTGATTTTGAACCCGTTTAGAAAATAATTATATAAAATAAATAATGTATCATCTGATTGAAAAATATTACTATTGGAAAACATTACTAGTGAAAAAAGAACAATTATTCAGCTGTTGTACAATGTAAAAAACTTATGTTAAACTGTGTCAAACTATAGCACGGATATAAAACTTTTAAAAGATAATAATTTTTCGTTTCTTACATTTACAAGTTTTTATTACTTTGTATAAAATTTAAAATAATTAATCGAATGTTATAAATTATACAGACAGGTATATGTTTTTCGAACTTAGTTAAAATTATTATATCTAATTAAGAATAAAATAGAATTTCATTAATAATTCACTAACTCAACAATAGTTGTAAGAAATATATCATTATAAATATGTTTTAAAATATAATAGAGTATTACAGAAAAAAAAAACTAGAAAAGTATACTACGAACAAAACGTGTATTTAATCATAGAGACTAGAAAGAAGTAACAAAAGTTACAATAGATTTATATTTTTATAATATTCCCAACTCTTCAGATCAACAAAAAGAACAGTCTAATTTCTTTCGAATAAAAGCTCTTCGTTGTGAAACATTCGCTTTTGTCATCCGTCAGATAATATTTTCTTTCGTATATTTTCTATTAATATTTATATTCGTCGTTCCGATTGAAAGTCTAGTAAAACTTTTTTGCAGATACATGAAATGATAAAAAAGAATGAAATGTGACTTACAAGTAAACAAGTCGTTTTGTGTAACCAATTTGTATGTTAATCAACATTGAATGGAGGCCTGTTTTAATTAAAACAAAGAATATACAACAATGCGGTTTCAAACTCGTATATAATAAATAAAGTACAATATATTAAAATAGTTTCGTATAAACAGTTCGCGTGTAAGAGTTTATGGATGAAGAATATCTAGATTTTAATAAAACTGAATCATACTAAAACATGTTCTATGAATAACAAAGAAGATGTACTATTCTATTTTTATATTTTACGTTTCGTATTTTTAATTTAAACAGTTTTATACAATCTTATTTCGTAATATTCTTTATTTCATTTCTTACCATTAAAATGTCATTTGAAATATTCTACGTTTAATATTCGAAATATAATACCAGAAATATAAAAAAATATATCTTGATATTGTGATCGAAGTCTATATGATTTTTAGCTGTTGAACTTTTAGAATAAAAAATATAAAGATATTTACAATTAAAAATAAATTTTATACAACATTTATAAAAGCAAATTTTGAGAATATAACATTTTATACAAATATTATCATTGGAACATAAATTTTTTCCTTGATATGTTTCTGGGAAAAGATATTTTTGTTAAATTTGTGTATAAAATGATGTTTATAAAATATCCTTATTTTGTTTCAAGTTCTTCAGAAAATATTAAAGAAATACGAAATTCTTGTAAAAATATATTATAAGATAAATATTTATCTTGATTATTTTATATATTTTGAAAATTATATATATATATATATATATATATATATATATATATATATATATATGTGAAAATATAAATACTCAGAAATACTTTCTAAATATTAAGTATTTCGGTACAAAATTAAAAAATATCTTATGTTCCCAAAAAAAAAACAAATTTATTATTAATAAAAAAGTAATAAATCTTTATGTTATAAATTACGAGGAATATTATAAAAAAATATTTTTTGTAAATTCATAGCGTGTATTATTTAGTTTCATTTCTTTTATGTACGTACACTAGTGTATATAACACACGAGTATATATATATATATATATATATATATATATATATATATATATATATATATATATAGTTCTTGAGTTGAAGTAAACAAATATAAATTTCATGGGATTTGGCGTAATATAACATGTTTTCATATAATCCATAAATAACAAAAAATATATGTAGTACAGGTTTTTACAAGAAAGTAATCGATGGCTAATGTTTTTGATACAGCTGCTGTTTTTCTCAGTACATCATCACCTGTAACGTATCATTTATTGTAACGACGTGATTTTCATCATTTTCACAGATGACGTCGTTAATAATATTCTAAAATTAAGTACTTATATATTTGTAAGTAATTACTTTCTCGTAAATCAATGTCTGAGAGAACAAATCAATCACTTTTTCTTTTGAAATTGGATTAATTGTTATGTTGAATCATTTATTTTTTTATAATATAATTACACGTTCATAAGTACATACGAATTTATTATTTATTAACTCATTTTTCTATCAAACTATAATTTGTGAACATATATAGATATTCTTTTAGTTATTTAAAAAGGAAAATAAAAAATTGATAAATAATATATTAAAAATAAATTTTAAATTTTCTTACTCATTACATTTCATTATTTCATTACAAAGTGAAAAAACAATTAATGAAAATTTCCTTTATAAAAATTAAATGTGGAATAAAAAGAAATTACTCGGATGAAAAAATACAATTTTACAAT
Organism: Neoneuromus ignobilis; assembly: GCA_029203775.1. Taxonomy (NCBI): domain Eukaryota; kingdom Metazoa; phylum Arthropoda; class Insecta; order Megaloptera; family Corydalidae; genus Neoneuromus; species Neoneuromus ignobilis. The sequence goes on along the minus strand of CP092093.1, from coordinate 8,936,614 downwards.
GAAAAAAAGTACAAAACAAATATTTATACTTCGCCAGTTATTATATAAATAATTACCTATCAAAATTTATACATCTGAATATTAAAATAGAATTTGCGTTTGATATCCTCGATTCGAAACTTTATTTAAATTGATTACATTTCCAACAATGCATCCGCAAGTTTCGTTTCAATACTGTAATCGCATGTACGATGCATTGTTGTATTGCACGATCAGCATTCCTGGAGGGATGAAGAACAGACAGTGTACAATAGGAGGCATTAACGTAATAGTTGTGACAAACGTGGATAAATTACGCAATTATAGGTCTCTGGAATAGGTGTACATTTCGTTACCTTCTATCTATTTCAGGCACGGATTGAACTTTATTTCTAAGAGCAGAAATTGAACTGACTAAAAAACTTCTATTTAAAGTAAAAAATATTTTAAAAACAATTTTTATTTCGTACATTTTCATATAGTAAAACGAGAAGATCTCCGATGGACAATAAAATTATTGATTGAGAACACAGAGATAGAAAACAGTCCAAGAAGAAATCCATAAACAGTTATGAGAAAATTTTTTTGATTTGAAATGGTAAAAAAAATTCAACACTGGAATTGAAAAGTTTTCATTATTATTTAAATTGAATTATTAAAATAAACGAATTGAGTAAATAAAATACAAAAACATACTGATTTCAAAAATTAATAAAAAGTGGTACAATTCAATATTTTTATTATCCCTTAAAAAAAATAATATCTTTTAAAAATGATTTATGATTATTTAGTAATTAGGTTTATTTTATATGCATAGGATTATTTTTGATTATAACAACAACAAAAATTGTTATAATCATTTATGCATGATATATATATAAAATATATATTTTATGATTTAAAATGTAACGAAATGTATTTCTAGAATTCGATAAAATTGTTTTATACAAATTAGAATATATTTTATTATCGATTCGTTTTTAAAACTGGGACAATATATACATATATATATGAAAATATAACTTATGTATATCGAATTACAGTACTTATTTGATACTGTGATACGATATCGACGAAGGAGAAAATATATTCGTCTTGTACTCGTGTACAATGTTACCACCACCACACAATGTCTGAAATTCGAACGTAATGTTTATTCATTTGTCACAGTATTGGCGGATTGAAGGTTCCGTGATTGGATTTATTGTTCAGAACTGTGGGAAACGAAGAAGAGGGAAATAAATATGAAAAGAAATGTGACCAGTATCAGAAACAAATTTTTGTCTGCCAGTTCATGAAATGCAGAAGGGGCTTTTAATTTGAACGTTATATTATATGAGTATTTTCCATCTAGACAGACTCAATTTTATGTACATACATTTATATTAATTTACAATACTTGAGTATGAGAGTAAGATATAATTTCAGGACTGGACTGAATTATAAAGAAATAAAAATAAGTTATATATATATGTAAATTTAATATTTAATTTTTAATAGTGTTATTATTTCTAAAAAGATAATATTTAATTTACTGTTCAAAATTTATCAAAGTAAAAATTCAATTTTACATAAAACAAATCCAAAAAAATTATACAAAGATTCAATCAACTTCATCATTATTTTTTATTATAATCTCTAGTTAGGCTAAAAAAAGTTTCTTAAAACTTTTATAAATAGTTATATGAATTATCAATAACTAAAACACAATCATCATTAATTAACCCATAGTTTTTCAAGTTTCCAATTATCCTGTATTAATATTAAAAACAAACAAGGCCGGATCCATATGGTATTAAAAAAAATGTATATCCATAGTGCAAGGTTATATATAAATAATAAATTAGTTTTAGACACGACGGTATCATTATGCTAATCGAAGTAGAGCTAAAACAGATTATCACTGTCAAATTACTTTTGTAGCGTGCTTGCCATTCGATCGAGGTGACAATGACTTAATCGATTTTTAAATTAGGTTAAATAGTAGATTTATAGATAAATTCATATATGACCGTTATTAAAATAATACATGAAAATAATATTATCAAATAAAATTAATCATTTACTTATTATTTTTATATAAAAGTTCGTTCACATCTTCCTCAAAACAGAACTCGTTAAAATGTATAATTTTATAAACATTGCATGTTGATAAATATTTACTTATGAGTGAACCATGATAGTTTTTATTACATGTAATTATAACTACTAATATTAATTAAACACAGACATTTATATATTTTTAATATTTGTTATACAAACTTTTTATTAAATTTATTTTTCATATTACAGAAATGTATTTTCGTTTAGTAGCATTTATAAAGAATCTATACAAATGTATATACGAAAGATCTGTATAGTTGATTGAAAAATATGGACATCGAACAATGTTGTAATATAAAATATTTCAAGTAGTCATCGAAAAGCACAGCGTCAATTTTTCTATAGATATTTTGTAACAGTCATGAATAATTGACCTATTTACTTAAATTCTTAAATAAAAGCACGAAAAAACAATTTTGAATGACTTATTATTTCATATAAATCCTACACAAATAAAAATGGAATAAAAAATAATCTTACATTTATATTTTTTACTCATACACTGTGCTGGAGTTTACGGTAATATATATATATATATATATATATATATATATATATATATATATATATATATATACCATATTTAGTATATATTTCATGAAGGATTTACATACATATGATATTGATCGAGGTCAACACTTCTGTTCAGAACAACATGAATAGTAATACGAACAATGGCACACTTTGAAGGTTGATATCCTCTCCAAGGTTTAGTTCCATTTTACTTCGTACGTTTAAATGGAAAGTTGAGGAAATTCTATTATACATATATTCAATTTATCACTACAACAAATCATCAAAAAACATTATTCAAATCTTATTTTTAAAATTTAAACGAAAATCTTTTCTCGTATGGAATATTGATATCTTATTTTATTTTAGACATTTTCTTAAATGAAAATATTTCATTTAGAATAAAAATATCGAAAAAGTCATATACTATTTTATAGGTGAGATAAAATATTATCAGTCAAGCAAGTGTTTTTATAATTTAAGTACTTTTATAATTTAAATTGGCATTTTAATTCTATCATACAAATTCTCTTCCATATAGTATAAGCATTTAAATTTATTTATATTTATTATATTATTTTTTTATTAATTTTTCGAAAAATTTTGAAATACAAAATATTATTGTATAATAACATTTTCTATAAAATATTGAAGAAGCGATAAAATGAAATAAAATTTTACTTTAATTAAAATAGAATTTTATTATAATATCAATTAAAATAAATTACTTTTTTTCATAAAATAATTAAAATTTACATAAAATTTTAATAATTATCAACAACAAGGATATTGTAAATTAATGTAAAAAACTGAAGATTATTACCAATAAAATATTATTATAATATTAACAAATTATAAAAATATTGAAATGTATTTCAGTGAATTTCATACTAAAATGTGTGTTTTAAAACAATTTAAATTTCTGTACGTTTTATAGAATTATTTTCTAGTATATTTAAAACATATTCATCGTTTTACTTTACGAGACATAAACATCTAAACGAAATATTATATTCGATTCCCAGGTGCGAAAATATCTTAATAAAAGAGCAAATAGCCAATATTCTACCAGTCTTCGAACTTATTCAACCCTCTAAACTCCAAAACAAACACTCGAATAGGACATAAACAAAACACGTGTCCTATTCATCAAATTAAGAAAGTCTCGTGATCTTTTATCTCATTTTTATACACACAAGTCAAGAAATATAATTACGACTTATCAATGCAAGATAGATAATACACTAGATGATGTTAAAATAGACGTGTCTCTTTTTTTCAAATTTGTTCATATAAACCTAAAAAAGGATAATAAACTCGTACACTTACTGAAATAGAAACCATCCCTATCGGAAAAAGAAAACCGTACGACATCTGGATACTTGCAGTATATCCTATTCTTTTTTCTTGTAAGCAGATGAACGATAGTACACGCATACCTGAAACAAATTATTATCTTAGACTCTATGTCTTATTCACGAATATAGGGTTGAATATTGTAGGTAGTGTGGTTCAGACAGTAGAGGGTTAAATCCCAGAGGATGTATGCCCTCAGCTTGTACATTGCTTGTTCCCTACAGGACACTACAAAATTGTATACGCACGTCTATGTATACGTGTTCGTTACATGCACATACAACTTTTTTATGTATACGTGCATGTGGCAATTCGTTCCACCTGTGAGATGTGCGCAGGTGGTACACGTGTTTATAAACGATGAAATATTATGAAAAGTTTGTATTTGTTTTAAGCACGATCTTTGACGATTTATTTTGGACTAAGTCTCACTTAATTTGTATTATAAGAATATTAAGGACTTATAGGTAGCTCCACTGCAGGATTTACGTATAGACTTGGCAGGCTAAAGTTTAAAGCCTGAAAATCTAAGTAGTCTCCGGACAAAATGTATATTATTTTCTACACTGTCATAGACCTTTCAATACATTTTATTTGATATAAGATGCTTATAGACAGAGAAAGACGTATGAAGCCGTATGCAGTCGCTTTTATAAGTTAAGCTAAATAGCTGAGCGCGTCATTACGTGAATTGTGTTTAAATAAGAGTGTTATTTAATGTAATTACATCTCATCATAATAATCCAACTCTGGGCAAAATCATACACAATTCAAACAGTAAACCATTTGATCATTTATCAAATAAAAGAAATACACAAATTACAGTTTTGATACACAGGTGTCATTTTGAAGATTTATTGAATTTTATGTGGTGTTATAAAATTATCAATTATCTATAAATAGTATCTAAATAGATGCTATTTATTGCAGGTAGATATTATAGTATTTCCTTTAATTGTTTAATTTTTAAAACATTGATCTAATTGTATAATTATACAACAGTAATATAATATAATTAAAAAAATGTTTTTACAGGCTTTAAGATGGTAAAGTCTATTGCGCAAAAATTTTACTTATAATTGTATCACTATCGAAGAAATTCCATTTTCATAATTTTATAAAAGTTTTAATTTGATAATTGTTAATCTTAAACACATTGTATGCGGACAAAGTCTCGGCCTATTACTACAGTTTCATCGAGACGTAAAAATATGAAATAATTGTATTTTCAAAATATTTTGTATTAACATTTCTGCATTTTGTTTATTCTGAAGAATTTGTTCATCTACGAGTATTCCATTAAGAAGTTTCACTTCTGGCATGTGTACATGAGTAACACATGTAATATCAGGGGTTTCACAAGTAGAATAGTCGGTAGTCTCTCTTCATCTAAATCCAACTCTGGGCAGCTCATACACAATTCAAACAGTAAACCCATACACAAAATACACATTCGTATAAAAACACACACACATATACCTATATATATTAGATGGGCCCAAAAAACTGAAAGAATCAAACATGCATTCATTATTTTTTATTAACATTTAGTCTTATTTGGACTATCTAAATTATTGTAATTTCAAAATAGATACACTGCTACTTAATTTTATACAATTATAAATAAATTTTAAATAAAAAAAATATTAAGTTATAATAGCTTGACTTTAAAAAATGATTTACTTAAAATTGTTTATAAAATTAATAATCAATATTTAATTTATTGTGAACAAACTATAAGAAATAATTAATATTCGTTCACACCATTCGAAAGGATGTTAAATTTACTACTAGAAACAATACGTTTTCTTAAATATTGTCGGTACGGATCTGGTGCATTTTTTTACACATTTAACACATCTGATATAAAAATAAGGGTTGGTGTGTGTAACAATATTTCAGGAACATTTAAACATAATTATATACAACTCATATCGATCAAACTTTTTTAAAATGAAAAAATCTGGCAAATTCCTGTACCGACCCTCCACCATCATTCCCAGAATGGGTACGATACACCACCACCACAAAATGGAATTTGTCGCTTATTTCAAATAATATTTTTTCACAAATTGTAAATTAATATCTGTTCAAATATCAACATTACCAGGAGTGAAAATTCGCCAATATTTAACTGCAAAACAATTAATTTATTTTTATAACGTAAGTGAACATGCATCAACCGACAATTTTATGTTATTGTAAAAAAACAATAATAGTTACACATTAATCGAAAGAATATTAAATTTACTATCATTGATATTTTTTCATTAATTTCGAACAAATCGTATGGCACTTTTAAAATTTTTGAATACAAGTGTATGTATGTAGGTGACAAGTCGTCGATATTTCACAAATATCTTTGGAACTGCTAGTTGGATTTTAATTTTTTATAAACTGTTAGAAAGGGCACTAAATTTTATACAAAATATATATTTTTAGAAAATTTTTTAAAGGTTTTTGTCATAGTAAAAAACGTTTACTTTTGATAATAAAATCTCATGTCTAGTGACTACACATGAAAGCACACTGCCTTGGTGCCAAAAGCCCCAATGCAAAACCAATATCGGTTCACGATTATTATAGACCCTAGTGAGGCGCTGCATGGTCACATTTGCTAAATTAAGATATTTTTTGGACATAAAAAATACCAAAATGTGTATATACAGTTATATATACATGTATGTATTGATATTCATATTTACTAATTATATAAATATATGAAGTGGTAGAAAAATAATTAAAAATCGTATATATATATATATATATATATCCCTTCAATTCAAAATTATTTTCCAATATATTTTAAGTGAATAATATTTTCTTAAGATACAAGATAACAATTAGCTCGACTATTTCTTTCTTAAAAATATACATCAGAAGATGTTTCCAATGTTGATGAGATGTGGTATTATGCTTTTCTGTTATTAAACAGCGATATTCGCGCATGTGTGGAACCTTTTATGAATAATAATTATTATCACTATTTATATATGCAAAGTAGGGCAAGCTACCCAACACACATGCTTTATGCGGGTATCTAACAATGAAGTATATATACAGTATGAAACAAAAGTTAATGTAATCAGGAACTAGGACGAACGTTCCACATTAATGTACATAGCATAAAAAGTTTATATAAAGAGCAAAGAAAAAACTGTGAGACGTAGATGATACACGTTTGGATAATAATAAATGTAAAAGTTTACACAAACTTTGTTCTCCTTGATATTTATTATATAGAGAGTTTCAACTAAATATTATTAAAGTGAATAGGTTTCGTACAAACAAAATTTGTTTAATGGTAAAACGAAAATACTTTATAAGAACATATATTTTTAGATTTTTTTAAAAAACTTCTTTATTAGGAAATCATTTTGAATATGATTTATAGTGGTTATAAGATATTTATTAAATCATTTTCACCTATAAAGACAATTTTAATTGTGATTAAATATTAACTGTTTTCATTCATTTTCTTTGAGGTAAAATATTTAATAGCATATATTTTTATTTTATTTTTAAATACACATACATATATATATATATATATATATATATATATATATATTATTTTCATTTTTCATACAATAAATAATAGTTTTAAAATATATTCATAATTAATCATATTTTTAAATGTTAAAAAAAATAAAAATTTGAAAATACATATCATTATTGAATGTAATTCGTTGTAACATAGCAATAAATTGATATAAATTTCTAATTAAAAATTGAAATAATAATGAATAGTGCATTTTCATTATTTTCTTCGTAATAATCAACCAAATATAAAAAGTGATTATTTTTAAACTGATTTTCTAGTATATTTACTCAATAACATTTGTTTTGTAATATATTATTACTCTGTGTACGCTTTGTTTAATTTTTATATTATTAATTTTTTATTCACAATAATTTTTAACCGTAAAAAATTAACAAGAATAAAAAAATCAATTATGAAATCTTAAAACAAATATATATATATGAACAATATATTAAATTTAATTGTTCATTGTATCTCAATTTCTGTTTTGTATTTTTCTATTAAAAAAATATAAAGTCAAAGAATAACTAAAAAAATGAGATACTAATTATCTTTTTGTACTACTGAAATTTTAGATTTTTATTACTAATTTCTTTTTAATAATTTATATGTTTTAGATAAGCAAATAATGTTAGGATTAATTTAAACATATTTAATATTTTAATGAAAAAATCAACGCTAAATTATAAATCAATTTTTGAATTTCAAACATGATATTAAATTAAATTGAAAGCCATTTACAACTATTTACAGATACTATTCAAACCGAAATTTTATAATAATTCTTGAATAAAAATCATATGAAATTATTTATATACAGTAACAAAAAGTATGAAGCTTAAAAATCTTTAATATTATTTATATTTCTTTCAAATATTTTTCTAAGAAAAAATATAAAGATTAATTGAATTTTATATATATATATATATATATATATATATATATATATAAGTGTGTAAATATAGACTCATTTATTATAAAAATATTAATAAAAATAATTAGAATTTTCTAGAAATATGTCTGTACATGAATATGCATCGTAGACAATATATCACTTATTCAAATAATGTAGATTTAATTTTTGGTGAATTATGAAATATTTAGTGGAGGTAACGGTCAGCTTCACAGCAGTCACCATAATTCAAAACGCACGGTTACCCCTTGCATAAAGTATGATAGCTTTATTACAGACGCATGGCTTTATGTGTAAAGAAGCGTCAGTTATCCTAGTGCAATTCCACGCTTTACAAGATGCAATCTAAGATTTGCCCTTAAGAATCCATAACTGCATATTACGTTGAACGTTAATGAATATTTCATAAGGAATATGGTTGTACGCACGCACGATGCACGTTATCTCCAACCGACCGATAATATATCATAAAATATAAATACATATAGAATATGTTTGCTTGTTTATTATTTATTAAGGTATCTTAATTAATATTTTATTTGATTATATAAAAAATGTATAAATGTCTTAGCTCGACAATTACACAGGTATTTATTTTATTCTTTTAACACGACAATCTTTGTTATGTCGAAGATGTTTAGAAAATAATATATAATTTTTATCTTAAATAATTATTAACATATGAAATTTTATTTCCTATATTATTTATTTCTAGTATTATTGTATATTTCTTTATTAAATACCAAATATTTAATCTCTCTCTCTTTCTCTTCTGCTGAATGAAGGCCTCTTCCAAAATTTTCCACTTCGACCAATCCAATTCCTTTCTCTTCTAATCTATTCCCACGAATTTCCTTATATCTTTGTCCCATTTATCCATGAATCTTTCCTGAGCTTTTTTATACATAGATTCTTAATCAATAACTTCTCTTGTCCATTGGTAGTCCCTTCTTCTTGCTATATGACCATTTCCATTTTAAATTTTATATATATATATATATATATATATATATATATATATATATACAGGGCCTCCAAATGTAACGCCTCGATTTCATTTTATTAAAAAGAAAGAAACAATACACATGATTCCCTATACAGATGCTTTTTTTAATAAAATAAAAATCTGGATATCATATTTGGATGACCCCATATATATATATATATATATATATATATATATATATATATATATATATATATATCATTAAATATAAAAAAATAATTCCTAAATAATATTTGAAAAACAAATACAAATGTATATGAATAATTACTAATTATTTATAAATTAACTTGTTGATAATTTTAATTATTGCTATAACTAAATTATAAATACAATAACTGTTAATTAATTATTATAATAATTACTATATGTATTTATAATAATTTTACATGAATATTATTATCATAAAATCAATTGATAAACAATTTACACATTTTTCTGTTAAGTATAATTGATGAGAAAATGTGATTTACAAGTTAACTGCTTTTTAAAATTCGGTTAGCATACACTGAAAAATCGTACACCGATTTTCATTCACTCAAATTAGTATTGACAATTTTATGGAAACAGTGAACAAAAGTCTACCCACATTAAAGTACTTATCAGAAAAAGAATGTTAAAGAACTGAACATTGGTTTTTTAAAATATAATATGTCGTCGAAGCACAATATTTTTTTTAACTTTTGTTATGTGAACAATTTAGATTTTTTGTGTATAAAAATACTTTTTTTTAATATATATATATATATATATATATATATATATATATATATATATATCTTTGTAGTATTAAATTTAATATTTTCGAATTTTTTTTGTATAAAAAAATAATACATAACATTTTTTTGAAAAACTTACTAGTATACATTATTGATAAAGAAGTATTTTAAAAAATAGTTTCTTTTCAAATATATTTTTATTTTTGAAGACAACATACAAGTAAAATAATTAAATTTTTCAACTATTTATAATTATGTAACAGACATATTTGTGTATTATAAACGAGATAAATATGTATTTAGGTAGAGAAAGACATAAAAACGTATATTTTATGAATAATACTCTAATAAAGAATCTTTCTCGTATTTCAAATCGTTGAAAGATGAAATAAAGACATACAAGTCTGAGAACAATAAAAAATTAATATATAGCGTAAAGAAAACAATCTCTCCCGTTTTATATACATCTGGATGCTATATTTCCGCAGGAACAAATATTATTTCCCGCACGCTATCTTGTGTCGGTGTATACGGCAACGCTGTCACAAGAGCATGATGTACAACCACTCTCAAAACTTAGTACTTATATTTTGTTAATCGCTGTTTACTCTTCGAAAATTGCACCGGTGCAAAAATGAATTCCGCTCACGTACACATAACAGACATGAAAAATGCTCGCTTCGGCCACCATAAACTATTTTAAATTGGAAAAACTGACATTTTACGTTCTATTTAATTTCCTACTCGTCATTAGTGCATTGTTATTACTTATGTAATACTCGAGAAAAACGACAGGTGTTGCCTAAGAAATGTATATGGATTCGTCTAGTTTAAGTACTTGTTAACAGTTTACGTTATTGTATTTCTTTTTAATTTGTTTCTAGTTGTTTCGTACATAAACTGTAATTATTTTATGGATTATGTTCTTATACTAAAGAATTATTGTTTAGAATCGACTGTAATATATTGATACAGAGGCTCAATAACTTATCTCAACATCCTATATTGTTATTAAAACACAAACACAAATTCCACATTACTGATTTTTTTCATGTGTCTATTCTATCTACTCATAATTATTCTCTGAATTTCCAATCTATTTTTACTGCATAACCAACCAATTTTCTTTTTTCTGATTAAAAAATGATTCCAAGTTCAAACATTTCTATGAAAGATTAAATTTCAATAAAAAAATTCTATAATTTCCAATTTAATTTTAAGTTCTCCATCATTTTTTGTATGAAAAAAAGAAATTATTTCTTGATTACGGTTGTATCACTTTTTATTAATTCCACTAAAGACTGTTATAGTCAAATGACTCCAAAATATTAAAATGTAAATTTTAATGTAAAAAATTAGAAATCCCCAAGGAAAACAATAATTACCATTTACTTTTCTTACATAATAATCGTATATTTGTATCTATAAAAAAATTCTTGTATACGAATCTCTTCACGATTTTTCTGTTATTATTTTCTATACTGCAACTTGTAGTTCATAGTTGGGTTTAATTTCCAGTTTTCATATCGAAAAATTCCACTCGTTGCCTGGAGCTTGCGTCTCACCACAGAATGGCGAGAGTACATATCGCCATCGCGCCCACCACAATTCACGTCCGTAATTGAAAACAGGCGCCCGACGGCCAATTCGTTGATTAGTCCGACACGCTTTCAGCCGCTGCTAACATTTCCCTTACCAATGCTTTCCTCCTACCGTTGACCTCCCGCCACTAACACATTAGTTGCCGTCAAGTGTAACTATGCTGAAAGACCTTTTTCATTTATCTGTTCTGTTTGAATTCACTCTGGACTCTCGTAGGTGACTTTTTGTCGATTTGTCTCGATTCCATACGGTATTTTTTCCTCACGAGATTTGATTAAAAGATTTTTGGAAATGCGGGTTTCTGCTGCACGCATTATATATTACTAAATTGATTATATGGAATAAAGATTCGTTAGGTTTTTACATCCAGTTAAATAAATGTATTCGGAATTTGATAAAAAGGAATAAAGTTTTCGTATTCATTTGAAACATTTAGTTTATCTAAAATTTTAAAAATTAGATTGATTTAAAACATTTAAATTATTTTATAAAATATGAATTATAATTAATTTGTTTTTTATGCAAATATTAATGATGTTAAAAAAGTATGAATATTTATAAATATATAAAAACAAAATAAAAGTCAATTTCTACATAATTATATATAAATCTAAAAAAATAATATTGATTTACAATATATTTTATGTACATATTATTAACAATTTTAATTATTTGTATTTTTTACTAATTTTTACATCTAAACTATATTTTTAGAATAAATTTGTAATTTTTTAAATCTAAAAATTAAAAAAAATTGTATATTTATAAAATAAAATAATTAAAAAATGTTGCCCTAAATTCGTAAGAAAATAATTAATTACAATTGAAAATTATAATTAAAATAATTTATTTCTTAACTCTCTACAGTACATTTTTTTTTGATTGAAAGTTATTGAACATTGAACATATTTTGTAGGAAAATAAAAAAACAAGTAATGAGTTTGGGTTGAGTACAAATGTAGAAATATTTTTTGAAGAAAATTCAAATTGTTAATCATAAAATATTTTCTAAATATTCGAGATATATTATCGATACTCAAAAAATAAGAGTAAATTATTAAGTATATTAAAAATAAAATATATTACTAATTGTGTTATATATATATATATATATATATATATATATATATATATATATATATATATATATATGTTAGTAAAAATACTAAAATATATGAATCTACCAAGAAACAAATACAAATTTATTTAAATTGATGTTGATAAAATTACTAACGATAACCATTTAAACAAGACAATAGTTCTTAAATACCTTAAGATGTCGGTAGCCATCATTGAATGTAAATGTTTGAGATTTAAAAGGGGATAGGGTTTGAAGAAACGAAGCTGCCTCTTATTTTTTCTTAGTAAAATTGTTCCGGACGCAAGCAGCCATAATAAAAAAGGCGAATCGTAGAATTTCAATATAAAAGTCACAATTGGCATGTAATTGGCATTCATGTCACAGTTGTGGATTGGAAGGGCGGATGGAGGACAGTTGCATCGTCCAACGCACTACAAGCCCTCATGCGACAACCGCGACAGACGAAATCGGAAGTCAAATTACATCGTTTGTTTTACACGTTTTATACGAGAAAAAGTTGACTTTGTCAAGGCGACGTGATGTTTAAGAATTGAGTTCTATGTATGTTTGTGGTGGTTCGAACATTTCTTAAGTACGGGTTCGACTTTTTACATAATCAAGACATGATTCAATTTCCCTATGCCGATCTACGAAAAGAAATTAGAATGTTTCGGAGATAATCTAATATTTGGTAACTTTAATTAGAAGTTTAAATATTTTTCGTCATAACTTAATTACTAAGTCATAACACTACAGGCGTATACAAATATATATAAATATATATATATATATATATATATATATATATATATATATATAATATAAACCCACACACACAATTTTTATAGAAATATAAATTACAAATTCAACAATTCCTTATTATTTGTTTGTGAGTAGTGTTCACATTTGTATAAAAATAATAAAATATTTATAGATTCTTTATTTTCTAATGAAAAAAGAGTTAATAAATAATATCCATTATGTTTATGTACATAGATATATATGCATCAAAGCAGTTTATTCAATTCTCCATTAAAAATATATTAAATATATAAAATACGAATAGGAAAAAAGAAATGGTAATAACGAAATATGATGATCAAATAAAGAAAATATCCATACAAATGTTAATGATATTCATTAAAATGTTGGTAGATGCAAGCACAGTAATAAATATGTACAAATACATATATTACGTATGAATATATCAAATTTATGTCATTATTGGAATATATATATATATATATATCAATTTTATATTTTTTTTATGATTTACCCTTGAATGAAGTTTTCCTTTTTCCATTCGATTTAAACAGTACAATACCTCACTTTACTAAACTCAGTTCTAATATAGATTCTAATCTTTTTATTCTGTATATTTATTTTCCAGTTTTCTATATCTGTTACAATAAATACATATATACACACATATATTTGTAGATATATAGATACATATTATTTAATAAATATATTAACTTATTGTACATTAGAACAAAGTCATTTTTCAAGTAATTGCTTTAATTTAAACTTGTTTCATTGCTGATAAAATTGCGACTACACTTTAAACAAGAAAAAAACGCAATTAAATGTAAAAAGCTTTAATTGCTATTTGAAAATTCTTTCGTGATTAAAATGGACGTGATTGGAAGGGACAATGAATTTTAATTGCGAAGCACGATGTAATATATATATATGTATTTTTGTATATGTATAAAGAATTATTTTTCTCAATAAATAATTATTTTTTATAAAATTAGTAAATATTTGTTTAAAGAATTAAATATGTGGATATAATTCTTTATAATATAATGAAAATAAATTCATATATCACTTCATGTCAATGAAGATAATTATTCGAAATATTTTTAAAATTATTTATTATTTGACATATAAACATTTATTTCCTATTAATCAAATATTATAATTAAATTTTCTTCAAATAATACTCAGAGAAAATATTTTTTTAAAAAAATTAATGTATCATATTAAAATAAACAGTCTTATAAAAATAAAAGTCTAATTTCAGTACCATTAATATTTTATTATTTCACAGAATGAATATAGCTCATATTTTTTTTTAATTAATCTTAGAATTTTAAATTAAGTACTGCTTAAATTAATATTATTTTCATAAAAAATATCTATTATATATATATATATATATATATATATATATATATATATATATATATATATATTTGATAAAATAATAAATCATTTTATGTATAATTTAGTAAGAAACTAATATTTTTTTAGTAACCACAAGCAATATGAATACCAATGACATAATGTATATATAAATATTTTAAAACTTTTAGTAATTTGAAATTTAATTTAATAACAAATGTTTATACTTGATTTTAAAATTAATTTTAATATTTGATTAAATTATAGTTTCATAGAAACAATTATGATAGACTGAATAAAAACAAGTATACTATCTAAAAAATTAACAATTTAATTAAAATACAAACATGCATATATATATATATATATATATATATATATATATATATATATATATAATTTTTAATTATAATTACAATGAATTAATTTTAAAATAATCATTTTTACCAGTTATTTTTAAAAATATTTATGTATATATATATATATATATATATACAAAAGATATATAGTACTCTTAATTTAGATCTCGATTATTAATATTTAAACAAAGCTTTCAGCACATGTCTACACATTATGATTTTTGATACAGAAACTTTTTTACATTTTTTTAAAAATTACAACTAGCAGACCATTATATGAATTCTCCTGAGTACTATAGACGAATATATTTATACATACACGCACATACACACATCTTTGTATATATGTGGATATGTGAGTGGATAGACGGAAGTGTGTATGTATTTTTTGTGTTCGTATAATGAAAAAGTATAGTCAATGTGTCTGTTCTGTTATCTTGTGCACAATAGTTGGACGTTGTATTATATAAGTTCGCTATATTCAAGAGCAATTGTACTACGTAGGACACAACAATCTATGAAACAATAGGATACCTGAGAGTCACGTTGATATTTGTCTAAATAACTACAATGCGTCTACAGTGATTAATGGGACAATACGAATGCACGTTTCTATCTACGATTGTTGTATCGAAAAAAAGCTGTGTGCACGCATACGTTATTGTTCTTAGTTTGTTTTTTTACTATGCCACTTCTTTTAATTCGTATCTGTTCACCATAAATTAATCAAACGTACAAAGTTATCTACGAAATACCATTTTATTCTCTTTTGTATTCCACTGTACATAATGGAAAAAATTGTATTATATTCAAAATGAAAAACATTTTTAACTGTATTGGCTATGAAAAATTGTACTTGAAAGTTATAGTAACTATACTGTAATACAATTCTATATTATTTAAAAATACAAAAATGTTTAATTTATTTCTAAATATTTGAATATAGTACTGTAATTATTCGATTATTAATTTCAATATTCATCCTTATTTCACTTCAACATTGCAATGCCTTTGAGATACTTGACTTGGAAATTATACAAATGTTTGTTTATGATGTTTGGGTAGTTAAACAAATACTAATAGGAAAATGTTTCTATTTGTACGGTGCATGAGAAAATTATTGGTCAATAAAGCAAAATGATCTATTCGTATATTGGTAAATACTCAATTTCTATGATGAATCTAAATCAATTATTATTATTACATACAAATTACAAGATATAAAAATTAAATACTCAATATATAATTAACTCAAACTAGGAAATATATAATAGGATATAAAAAAATATATCAATATATTATACTTCAGTATTACATTTAAAAAAAAATATTTTCATTATTTATTATTAATATTTTTTTAAGAGAATAAATGTTAACATTTCTAAAAAGTTATTTCTACTTTCTTATAAACGTTTCATAAACATACAATTTTTGAAATACACTATGTTCATTTAAAATAAAGCTGCGATTTTTTAAATACATAAAGACCAAACACAAAACTTTACACTTCTATCGTTATAAAGCCTTTCTTTCCAATTTTTGTTAAAAAAAACTAAGTTGAAGCCTAATTACTCTCATCAAAATTTTAATTCTATAAATAAGTCTATTTATTAATATATTTAGTTTTTGTGTGAACATATACCAATTATTAATTTCTATAGTAAGCATTACTTTTCTTTTTTAAAAAAATTAACAAGTTTATCTAATTTTATATTCTATATAAAATCTTAATAATTTTGAATCTCAAATACACTTTTTATTTCTTGCTTGAAACTGGTAATATTTTTAACTTAATTTTTGTATTGTTATATATATATATATATATATATATATATATACTTTATTATATTTGTTACTCTAAAAGCAATGCAGTATTCTTAATAAATTAGATAAAATACACTCAACGTATGCATTGGAAGTCTAAAAATAATAATTGACAAAGTAGATCATCCCTGCACAGAGTTTTCCTTCTATATCACGTATAGAGAAGGGTATCTTCTGTTATAGAGTTTGGATGAACTTATTCAAACGAGATAGCGGATCGGAAACGCTAAAGTAAATATTGAATTCCAACGTCCAATGAATTCCATTGGGAATGGTCCCGTCCACCTCGACAGTAAGCACGCTCCTCTTGATCTATACTGTTACATTCTTTTCACCTTAAGTTTTTTATATATTCCTGTTGCATGCGTACAATATTTGTCAAACTGTCGAAATTTTTTAACAAATTAAAGTTTGATCAAACAAAACGAAAGGACGTATTATTGTGTAATTATATTTGCATGTCTGTCAATTGATCGTTATAGAATATTCAAGTATATTTTATAAAATTATTTTTTACTTTATTGTATCGAAAACAAAGTTTCTAATATTTTATATTTAAGTGAATATTATTTTTCTTGTATTTTATTGCCATTTATATCAATAATGTGTATCAATTTCAATTCTATTATTTAAATAGTATATTTTTAAATGTGAATAATTAGATAGAAATTAAAACATTTTTAATATTTATATTTCTTCTACATACACACATACACTCACACACAAATATACATACATATATATATATATATATATATATATATATAATATATATATCTTTATTATTATAATTTGTAAAAGTATTAACAACAAAATTTGTAACATAATTGCAAATAACTCAATCTTGAATACTATTTATAATAATTTATCTTAATTTCTCCTTTCTATAACTTGTATAAATGTAAATATTTAAATTATATATATACATTTTATTTCTGTTTATCGTTTTCTGAAATTGAAAAAGCAAATCTTTTTCAATGTTCTTTACCAACTGACAACAGATACAGTTTATTCGTGAAAATATAAAAAAGCGAAGAATTTCATCTCAGATACCAAACATGCATAAATAAAAAAAAGTTCTCTACTCGAAATCGAAAAATTCACTACTAACCGCCAATACTGTCGCAGGGAACCCTCGGTCCGAACATCCGCAGGAAGTGACGTCGAGACAACGTCCGCGTTTCACTTTCACTATGTTCTTTGAAGCATACATAGAGAATGCACAACAGCATCCAATAGTTGCTACCAGTACGGTCTAAACGCTTTTGAATACAGATTATATAAGGGTATGACTATCGTCATCTTATAATGTACAGTTGACAATTCGTTAGGCCGATGTACAATTTTATACATTTCAACTGGCACCATATGCATGGGTTCGCATACTCAAAAGCTTCTGGACGATTTAATGTTGACAAATTGTTAGAAGATAAAAGGTATGCCGAGGAGATTTATTTGAAGTTCAAAAGTAAATAAAGATCAATGCATATTTTTACATTTGCATATAAAGGATCATCCAAATATGACGCCTAGATTCGTGTTTTATTAAAAATAAACCAACTATACATCACTCTATACACATTTTTATTTCTAATAAAATACAAATCTAGGCGTCACATTTGGATGATCCTATATATTATGAAATAAATTATTTTTTTACTTTAATAGCAAAAATCTACAAATTGTATAAAAAACCCCAATATATATATTCACTCAAATAAATCACTCAATTCAACACCAAAAAAATTTATAATTCTTAAATAATTACTTTTGTTCATTTTATTTATTAATAAATAAAGACTATTTTAAATTATTAAAAAAATGAGAAAAAAAATATTCTAATTTTATTTTTCTCACTTATTCAAATTCTCAGTATTATTATTAACTTTTTATATATTATTGTATAATTTATTACAATACCTTTTCAAATCTTTAATTAAATTTCTAAACTTTTACATCTCATTTTTCTATACTTTTTCCATTTATGGTTCTATCCATTTGTAACACTTTAAGATTTTTTTTAAAATCGGGAATTCTAAAAAAACAACCAATTTTCTCATTTCTACAGTCGCTATTGTTCAAATCTTTCTCCCACGTAAACAGAATCTGCTTTTTGTAATGTTTTTGTGTATGTTTGATTTTAATTTAATTCTGTATTGAGAGTGGACCGTACGGTTAAATCTCTGTTGAAAGAAAGTACACATTTAAAAACAACGTGACCATGAGTAGGAAAAGAGTTGAACAAATCGTAATTTTCAGACAGTATTTGAACAAGGTTGATCGTTATTACATCACGTACGAAATAAATTGTTCGCCACAATTCGCGAATCAAATTTTTCTTTTATACAAATATCGGAAACGGTTGAAATGTATATAGATGTATAAACGAATTACAATTATTTACATAGTGAACGGTGATGAAATTGTATATATATATATATATATATATATATATATATATATATATAATGATTCAAATGCAAACGAAGTTTTTGCTTATTTATCAAATATACAAAATTTCAATAATTTGATAAATGGTTATATTTCTTGTCCAGACAGCAAATTGATGATTGAATTCTTATTCCCACTTTGAAATATTTCTATTAAAATAAATAGACGAATTCGAGTTCTATAATTCAATATCGTATTTCATAATATATTTCTTTATTCGTATTTTTCATTTTTGGAAATTTGAACCAAATATATGAGTTTCAAAGAAGAAAATATATTTCTTTAATCATGCCAAAAAAATTATATCTTAAAAATGTACCATTTTATCTGAAGTTATTTATTTAAAAAAAATTAATATGTTTGATGGACTATGTTATGTAAATATATATATATATATATATATATATATGTGTGTGTGTGTGTGTATACAAAATTATAACTCAAATTGTGCTATTTTAATTAATCAATAATCAAACATTGTAAATATTCTCATAAAAAAAATGTAATGCTTTAATTGAATAGTTTTTTCTCACAATTCAAAAATTAAAATCAAAAAATTATTCTGAATTGTGTAATTATTAAATTAATTGTTTTTTACAATAATATATCGTGCAATTAAAATAATAAAAAATTGTTTCAGTTCTAAATGGTAAAGCTTTTTTATATACAAAAAGAAAACTGCATTATATTACATAAAATACATTAAAAACTTTATACAGTTCTTTATTTTCCCACAAACGTAATTCTTTCATAACTGGATATAAATCAAGGTGCAGTCACCGTCTAGGTATCGTGCATGTCCCAAAACACCAAAACAATAAGTTAACAGGCACGTGGATGATAGCAAATAAAAAAGGGAAAAGATGACAAAGACATCTCGAATGCATCTCGGTCTCTGATCGATTCGCTTGTACGTAGAATCACATTGGTGTGACGTGACGCTAGATCGACCCTCAACGGGCAAACACTATACAACCAGACATACTGCAGACGAATCAGTGCAGATGGCGCCAGTTGTAAAGGCTTTATGATTAATTCCAATTTCGTTTTTTTTCGAATAACGTGATCTTGATATATTTTAGTATACAAGAATCATTTAGACTTTTATTACTTCTTTTATTTGTTGTAAGGTATTGGATCTATTTTTTTCATCGATGATATATATTCCAATTAATGTTGTTTCTTTGACCAAAAGATTATCTCAATTGGTTTGTTTGCTGAACAAACAAATCAATTGATGACTATGGACAGAAAAAGTATTTGTTTATTTTTCATGAGGATTAATGAAAACATTTTGATCAAAACAATAAAAAAGAATATAAAAAAGATATTATTTTATTGTACACTAAAAAATTTCGATTTTCGAAATTAAAATATAAAAGAAGATTTAAATCAAATATACAATAATTTCATGGCACATTAAAGTATTAAAAATAAGAATGGTAATAAAAATATAATTTCAAATTCTAAAAAAATAATTCAATAAATATTATTTTATATCTATGTAAAAGAAAATTTTAAAATAAAAATACGAACATATTTTCAAGTACAATATTAAAAACCGACACATTTTCTCTAAAGAAATGTGGACATTTCCGACACCGTTTTACGCACACTAGCGTTCTTTTCTTGGATTATAAACGGCATTCGATGTGGGTGGATATAATATATAGAAGCCGACACATTTGTATCTGTACGTTAGCGTCATCTTTTCAGAGAACATAACCAACCATGAACATGTCCATCACTATTAATACAATTGTCAAGTCAAGTGCACGTCAAAGTCAGAAGTTGAATACCAGTGGATGTAGACTAGAGCCAAAAGGAAGCCGAGGACTTTATATCCCAAGAGAACGTCTCGGTCGATCGCAAAATTAATCTTATACACAAAAGTTCATGCACGAGACAGATAAATAGATTATTTATATATGTAGACTAGTCGAGCTGTCTTTATTTATTCGCAGATATGATCGATTAAATTTCCTTGATGATATTTTCAATATATATATATATAGACGAATATATGGCAATATTTGATATTGTAATTATATTTCATTTCAACGATCAATCGACATATATATATATATATATATATATATATATATAAATGTATATTTGTATAAGAAAAATCAAATATATATAAATTATACACATAATAAAATAATTGTATAAATGAAATAACTTCAATATTGTTAAATATTTCATATTTTCACCGGGATATAAAATTTTCTTTAACATTTTATATATATATATATATATATATATATATATATATATATAATATAAAAGTGTTGAAGTTTTGTACAAGAAAATGAAATCAAAATTTGCACAATTTCTAAATTGTGCAAATTATAAAAATAAAAATGTATCTTTATATAGAAATAAATATGAAGAAAGGACAAATAATTTAAAAATACATATAGTAATTCAATTCTGAGAAATAATTTGAAAAATAATATTCAAAAAATAAAAAATGACAAAAAATACTAATGTCCATATGAATACACAATTTAAAAACACATATATTAATACTCAATTTTAAAAATAGTTATTATTTTTATTATGATTTTCGATTATTAAAGAGGTTCTTAAATGAACATTAATTTCCTAAAAATATTAACTAAAAATGATCTTGCAATTCGTGTTTCCGTTATCTAAGCTAATCAAAATCTTGTTAATATAACCGTAACAAAGACGTGACCATTTACACCTGATCATCCAAGTGAAACTTGCGGTAAGAATGCAATTATATCAATTCCTATAGATCCTGTCTACGTTCCCTAGAGTCCAAGAATTCTGATACCACTCCACCCACAATCCGATCGTGTGGGAGTCGAGAGTCGCCTGAAGGACCATTCTATGTGTGTACTTTCAAACTGTTCTATTGTATAGGCAGTTGTCCGAAACCTGTGATGTTTTGCAGCGTAACACGCTTTGCTAGACATCGGCGTGACGAAGAAGTTCGACTTTACAAATTGAAGAAGACATTCTTGGTATAGTTTAAGTTCTTGATGGTAGAATATGTATGTGGTTTGTCAGTGTTAGTTGGATACGTGTTATACCGGCAGTATAAAATATATTTGGACGTGAACAAATTGAATTTAGCATGTATTCTTGTTTTAGTTAAATTTGCATGACTTCTAAACGAAATTTTCAATTTATGTATCATTTTCGTAACTTTAAATAATAAACAAAACAAATTTACCAACAAAAAATTATATATATATACATATAAATTATCTTATTTTATTTACATTTTTCGACTAACCATAACTGACAATTATAAAAATCAAATATTAAACGTTCTTAAACAGTATTTTAATTTTCCTATTTGGTTTTTTTAAAGTTATTATTATATAGGGTCATCCAAATGTGAAAGCCAGATTTGTGTTTTAAAAAAATATATACACATGTTTCCCTATACACTGCCCTATAAACATTTCTTTTTAATAAAATACAAATCTAGGCATCACATTTGGATGTCCCTATACAATAAATAACAATTTCTAAGAAAAGTTTTTCTTCATATCTAAAAGTTCTAAAAACATCAACAATACATTAACATCTCTTTTATTTTTATGTATAAAATCTACATTTTGTTTATTCAGTTTTTTACTGAAGTGCTAAATCTAAACCCAAATTATATTTTTATTTTATTTCAAGATTATTCTGATAAAATATCATTTCGTCCTTTTCTTTTTGTAGTTTTTTAGGGAAATTAAATATGAATTTGTAATTTTTATTCTGAATTTTGGTAACATTTTTATAGCTTATACATACATACATACACAATATATATATATATATAAAAATTGCAATAATTATCTAAAATATAATTAGTATTTAAATATTGTTTGTTTTAAAATATCGATATAGATATTTCAGTTTAACAGAAATAAAATTTTAGGTGAATATTTTCTTTAAATTTCAAAAAATAACATTTTGCATCATATTATGTCATATCAAAATAATTTTTATATACCATCATCTGTTTTATTTGAAAATCATTTTGATTAATTATTTTAAAAAATATTTTGAAGAATAGAGGAATGTTTTAATTATAACACATCTTACTGGAAATTAATTTCAAACAAATCATATAATAGCAATATTTTTCTCTTTATTTTATATATGAACAAAATTTGTGTATGAAAATATATTTTCCTTTTAAGAAAACACAAAAAATTTAAGAGATTTGTGCGAAATATAATATAAAATTTTAATTTCAATAAATAAATTTAAATTAAATATTAAACAAAATTAATATTAATAATAGTATGGAACAATATTTTAGAACCATCTGTATACATAGATTCGTACAGTATTGATCCAGACATGCAGCTTTTTTTAAAACTCATAGCGCGATCTGTGGCTGTTGCCTCAACTAAAAAGTTCATTTCTCGTATCTTGGTTATACAGAAAGCTAGAAACATGGTTTGAAGCAAAGCTGAGCTTTTTCATGAATGAATTTGTGATCAGATTTCTGAACACTGTAACGTCGACGAAGTACAAAAGTGCTTCATTGACTCTCACAACGATTAGTTTGCAGATCGCTTTGAAAACAGCTTTTTACATTCGTGAATATTTGACTCGTTTCATATGCAAAAAAAATTAAGTAGTTTGTAATTGAAGATTTGTTATTGTTTTAAAAAGCAGATTTTAGTTGAATTTCATACGAAAATCGATATTATTATTTAATTAAAATAAATAAATAATGAATGATCATAATCAATTTTGAAAAACACAAAAATTAATTACCAAAATTTGCAGATACTATATTTTAATTAAAAAAACATTTATTATATACATATATATATATATATATATATATATATATATATATATATATTTTATATATAATGTATTTTATATATTTTTTTAAAAAATACTAATAATCCAAAATTAACTAATACTTTCAATATAACACAAAATGAGAAAGAGAAAAAAATATAATAAATTATAATTATCTCAATATCTTTATCTATTAATGTTATTATTAATAAATTTTTTGACATATTTAAATCATATGCATCATTAATTTTGTTTTTTTAAACATTTTACAATTAACTTATTAACTAATTCAAAAAAATTCAAAAAAACATTAGAATGGTTTAATTTTTTATGAGTCATAAGAATTTGCTCTTCAACATGCTACTAAAAAAATGATATATACAACTGAAATATGTTGGGAATTCAATTGGTAATTTGAACAATTAAGTTGCATTAATTCTAATTAATTCAATGTATAAAAGACTTCAAGAGCTGTTACTACAATAAATAGTTGTTTTGACTACATTATTAAGTTAATTAAATCAAATATAAGACTTGTACGATTAATTAAATAATATATAGAGAAATCTTTCAAGAATTCAATTCTAAAAATCTTGATCAATGAAAATACTAACAATGAGCATTAATAATTATCTCGATTCAAAACCTCTTCATTTTTATTGATTACCCTACACAGCTCTTAAATAACTCAACGTCAATTCCAAAACATGTATAATAAGTATAAAAAAAAAGATTACACGCCAATTTTCTCCACATAATAGGTGATACAAAGACTTTTTATCTTACTGTTACATCGGACATCTTATTCACACAAAAATAAAAGATAGCGAAACTTTTGAGGCAAGCCACGTTCGCTAAACAGAACGGGGATATATTTGTTGAAGGGCAATGCACTCGTCAGCACATCGGCCTACAATGTGATCCCTTCAAAGTAAAGTGGAACAGAGGGTGATACGTAAAGAAAATAACATTCGCACAACTTCGGGTTAAGGTCACCCCGATATGCTGCACGTGTTTTTAAATGACGTACTCTGTTACTCATACGTCAATTAATTATTATTTATTGTCTGTTATCTATTTATTTTTAATTATTTATAATTTCATAATAAAAATAATATTCGTACACTATTTATCATTTTTATATAATTCAAAGGAAATTTTTTAATATTATTAAATTACACTAATGATAAATTTCATAAATAATAACAGTTAATTTATCATTTTTAATACAGATAAATTGAATCGATTGTCTAATAAAATCAATTTCTTTAAAAAAATATTTCAGTTTTACTTAATCCATGTGTAAAAACAAATTTGTGTATTAAAATATTTAAAGATGAAAAAAAATCATAAAAATAAATTTTAAATGTTCTTTTATCTGAAACTAAAAGTAAACAAAAGCTTATACAGACAAAACTTATTTAATCAGTTCTTTAAGACTAAAACTATTGGAATTTTTAATCATACTGGAATTTCAATCTTGAACTTAAAGAAGTTAGAAAGTCAACATCTGTATTACGAACGAATGAAAAAGTTAATTTTATTACTTTTTATTGAATTTAAATAATCTTTTAAAACATTTAGATAAGTCTTAAAATAATAGATTCTGTAACAAAAAATAATAGTATTTTTTGATTTTTTAAAAATAATTATTTGTTTCTTTAAATAAACAAATAAATATTTAAATAAATCAATTCTACATTTTTAAAAATGATTCATATTCTACCACGTTAAAGTATTAATAAATGAAATAAGATTAAAATACATAATCAAAATTATTTTTAACATTCAAACTCTTTGTTGCATAAAATATTTTTTGTTATATCTTGAATGATTTTTATTTTTGATTTATTTATATTTTTAATAAGTTTATGAATGTACAGTGTTACAATTAAAATTTTCGAATAGACTATTTAATAGGATTTTAAATAAGAAAAATTTTGTATAAACATTTAAGTATTTTTTTAATATTAAAAAATAACATTACGCTTTTATAAAAATATTAGTAAGTTGATTAGATTCATTTAAATTTTTTTCTACTAACTAGCATGTATAAGAAAATGTACGCTATTACAAGGATCATTAACTTCACATAATGTCTTCTAATGTAAAATCACATTAGTAGTAAATAAATTCCAACTAGAATAAATTCCAAGTATAACATTCTAAATTACGAAACCGTCCAAAGTCAAAATATATCGTTTGAAACGTATAAAGGATACGGAATCCATGAAAAACGGATGATGTCGAAGTGTCTGGAAAGAAGGTGCTCGAATTGATCGACGAGAGGTTTCGAACGATGACACTGTGAGCTTTGCGATTGCATCTCGTGTAAGTTGGTAGGTGTAGCACTAGCATCGATGCAGACAGACATCGCCGAAGGATACCAGACACCTTCTTTCAGAATATTCGCTTATCTCACAACTGTCCAAAACGGGATAAATCGAGAGCAATGTATTGTATGGGCTCGTTTTAAAATTCATGATTCCACGATTGAGTTTCAATATGTGGGAGTGCTAGTAAAAATATGTGGTACATTTTTTTTATACCATTGTTTCAAATTTCAATTTATTATATATATATATATATATATATATATATACATACATATGTGTGTGTATGTAAGTGTTATGTGTGTTATATATGTTATTCTTTTAAACATCAAATACTTAAAACAAATCCACTATTATCAAAAATATATTAAAATCATCAAAAAATCTATTTAACGATTTACTTTATTTAATAAATCATCGTTTCTTCTTATCATTACTTAAAATATTATATACTGATTTCATCAACGATTCATTTTATCAACGATTCATTTCATCAACTATTTATCTAATTATTTATCATTTCATCAACTATTTATCTAATTATTTTAACAATTTATATATATATATATATATATATATATATATATATATATATATATATTCGTATGTATATATATACTACATACTTATACGCTTTCTTTTTTACTGTATAGATTAGTCTAAATCCCATTCTAACTTTATTTCTTCTTGATTTCATTCCTTGCACCTTTTCCAAGATTTCGCTTTATCTTAGTGTCCCTTAGATTTATCGATACCATTTCACTTGACACTCTTTCTAAATGATCTATACATTTGTATCCATTATTTTTTATTTTCTATTGTATTGAATGCATTTCTCATTTCAATATTATTCAGTCGAACATAGTTCTTCCACTGATTTGACTTTTCTCATTTCTGACTTTTACATTCTACTTCTATATTTTATTTTAATTATTCAAGATTTTCACATATTGTCTTTAAAAATATATTTAAATTATAAAATCTATTAGATATAGTTTTATGATTAATATTAAACAGATGATAATTTATTTTAAGTGAAATTAATTATTATTATTTGAATAAATTATCCTATACAAACATTATATTATTCCTTATTATGGTTATGAGTTAATTTAATTTTATTTTAGTAAAATTTGATTTTACTATCAAAATGAAATTAAATTTTATTAATAAACAATTATAATTTCGTTTTTTACTTTTCATTTTTATAAATCTTGTAATTATCTTATTATATATCTGTATAAGTAAATTGAATTCAATTGATCTAAAAATATAAATAGAATATTTTACATACAACCAAAAAACTACATTGAATTTTAAATTTAAAAATACTAATTATCTTAAATATATGTCGATGTCGATTGTAATAATATTATTTTTACTTGCTTGATTTCAATTTATTTTTTTCTTGTAAAAAGGTAATGAAATATTCAGATATACAAACATATACATACACACATAAATATATATATATATATATATATATATATATATATATATATATATATATATATATATATATGGAACAAAGAAAGATATTCGAGGAGTTTGACATAAAAATACATATTTTATTTTTGCTGAATACGAACATTTCAATCCTTCAAATTTTCCAGATCAATTTTTTTCTCCAGAGATTAAGAAAAAGAAAAGTTCACGAAACGCATGTCAAAACTGAATGTGGGTTTTTTTGATTATTCTTTTTTATAGCAGAATTTATAACATACAAAATTGATTTATGAACATTTATTGAATTATAGGTTGATTATTTTTCACTTTAAATAATTTTTAAAAAATGTAATGATTCGTTTAAGTATATAACAGCTTTCAAATCTGTCTTAACATTTTAGATTCGCATCTCGTGATGATAAGAAACATTTAAAATAAATTTAATAGAAAATTATCTTTTTAATTTATATATACAATATTTAACAAATAAAATTATTTAATACTAAAATATTCATTAATTAAATTGGAACAATTGTTTGTAATAAATAACTTAATACATTAAAATAGAGTTTATTTGCTATGAAATAATACATCAAATATTTGGTAGTAAATATTCCCTACATTTTATTTTATACTAAAAAAGCGATTTTTTTCAAAACTTGATTATATAATTGCTGAATGAATTATCATATTCTGTTGTATTTTTTAAAAAAATGAATATTTGCAGAAATTTACACTCATATATATATATATATATATATATATATATATATATAAATGTTTATTTGTTGAAACATAATGAACATTTAAAAAACATTTCAATTTGTTGTTACAAAATCAACTAAACAATTAAATTTTTTAGCAGTGTTAAACAACTAAACACATTTTTCTACTAAAATCGTATCAACAAATATAAACACATTAATTCACATGAAACTGTGTTTCTAAAGCGAATGCAATTCGAAAATTCGTATTGTTCTGACAGTTCAATTATTTAGTCCCAATCAAGAGGAAGAACACTGATAAACGCTAATATAAATGCAACAATGGCACAGATATAACTCATCAAATGCATCACAGTCTCCCTCGTAACGAATTCAAACGACAACGAAATATTAATGCTGATTTTCCTTATTCCTGCCTCGGCCATACATTCCCAATGCTGTATTTGACATGAACAAATAGAAACAAGGAACGTATCAATGTACACATAGGTACAATATAGCTCTGTTTACGTTTTACATATAATAAATTTATAATTTTTAAAGCGCCCAATGCGACGAAATACCCTTGTTACTATTCAGTGTACGAACTCCTGCACAACGTCGATTGCAGCAAATGCAAGTAATTCGTGGAATTTGTGCGGGTTACGTTTAATTTAATCGAATGTATGGGAATATAACATGGATAGCCAGCGGCGGACTTACTCTAATTAAAAAAAATCAAAATAAATGTCTTTTAAAACGTTACACGATTTAAATTAAATTACAAAAACATGTATATATGTAAAAACAGGATTATTGATGAAACTCATATTTTTATATCAATCGAATATTAAATTTTATTTAATTTTATTCATAAAAATCATCTGAATTTTACTCATATCAATTAATTAAATAATATTGATTAGTGTAATGAAAACTGAAAAAACATTAATAATAAAAAGTCAAATTGAAATAATAACTGAAAATATTTAATATAACTAAGTAACAAGCATACAATAAGAATTATATATATACTCAATATTTCTAATTCAAATACCTATATATAATCTCTAAGTAGTATTTTCAATAAATATTTGCAATTCAAATGCATTTTACTTGTACTAGCAACAATGATAAAATTCTACATACAATACATTTAAAACGAACTGAATATTTAAATGTAAATAAAACTAGTGCTGCATTTCAAAGTATTTTATTCAATTTTTGAAAACCCATTTATTCAGTCTACCTAAAAGTGTCCATATGGCGCTTCAGTAAAAAGTGAATCGAGTTAAAAAAGGATCATTTATCACTTCCTATCCGTGTTGAATTTTTTCGTACGTAAATGTACATGCACGTTTTTTTATCAAAAAAAAAAAAAATAACAGAATATTCAGTTAGGATTATATTCAAACCGGAAATGATTTTCATTTCATTTCATGGACAGTTTTTCTATTTTTCAGAAATTAATAAATTCTGATAAAATACATATGCATGAATGTATATATTATAATAATTTTGGAAAATGTACCATAGTTTGTTAAAATAATATTTAATAAAACTGAAAATGATTTTTTATATAAAAACAAAATAGATGGTTAAATATCAAAATGGAGTTTTAAAAGATTAAAAATGGTATATGATTTTTTTATTATTATTTATTGATAGTGAACTACTTGATAACTTACTAAAAAATATATATCTAGAAATATTTGATCAACACTGATAAGAACAAAAAAAATATAAAAATTTCAACTAAAAATTATTTAAAAAAATATATTAAATGAATACTAGTACAAAATATTTTATATTTAGAATTTTTTAAAACTTATTATTTTTTTAAAAAATAACTATGATCTAAAATATTTGAATTTTGTAATAGGTTAACCAAATTTGAAAATTGAGAAAATAATAACGATAATACTAAAAACAAACAACTCATTAAACATACACTTTAAAATGTACAAAATAAAAATAAATACGAGTATAAAAGAAATTGGATTTCTAGAGTAAATGTTATGGAGATGAAAAACATAGTCGTTAAAAATAAATGGAATACAGAAATACCAGATGTTTCTTCAAATATTGAAAATAAATAAAATATTTAAATTCCTATAAATTATATATATATATATATATATATATATATATATATATATACAAATAACAAATAAATGATAAAAAAAATTATCTATGTATTTAAATAGCAAAATGTTTTTCATTAAATTAAATTTATCTTAGTGTGAAATATAGAATTCCTGAATTATTACTTATCTTAAATTTTTCATCGTTCCAATAGGAAATTACAATGACAATAATTAAATAGTACTTGAACTTTACAGAAGCAAGGTAATAAAGTGTGAACTGAACTTTCAAAAAAGTTTAATTAATAAATTGATGAGGCGAGTAATATTTACTTGAAATGTATACCCAATTGATTTTTCTTGTCATCTTTACTTTTTTAATGTCCTTTATGATAATTACAAATTTCAATTTGAATATTTTTAAACTTATATTTTTATGAAAAATATTTTTATTTTTAAATATAACTATTTTTTTTATTTCACATTTCATTAAAAAATCTCAATTTTCAGATGATTGTTAATATATTTGTAAGTTTTTTGAGAGAGAATCAACAAATATAACAGATAGAAAATAAAACTATGAATTGATATTTACAGTAATTAATTTGTGTATAATATAAATATTAAAAACTGGTACAAAAACAATTAATATTATTTTATTAAATCCAATCAATTAATATTTACTTGAAAATTACAAAAATAATTAATAACGATTGATGATTTATTCTTCTATCAAACACCAATATCACTCAAGCAATAAATCACCATATATTTTCATTTCTCGTATTTCCGTTCGTTCGTCCTGCCGATCACTAGAAAATATCTTCAATTTCTACATAAACTGGTTTAAATATTAAATTATATACACGAATATACACGTGAGATAACATACGTTGAGAAATAACGTGATTATTTAAAATCCCGCGCGTGCGAAAAATATAGCATGTACACAGTTTCATGAATACACATTGTCGCAGTATCAAAAATTACATTTTCTTTTCCTTTTTGATACATCCAATATTATATATTGCAGAGACGTGAATTTTTTTGTCAATTTCAGATTTATTTTTTGATTTAATGCACAAAAAAAACATACAGTGTTGATATATTTTTTCCCTTTAGAAAAACTTGTTTCACGTTTTTTACATACGACGTTGTTAATAAAGATTTAATTATTTCATTACTGAAATATTTTATTATTTTCTAACAAATACTTTTATCGTTAATTTATGGTATTTGACTGTTTTAAATATTTTATTATATATATATATATAATTGTTGATATCAAAATATATTGCATTTCATCATTTATTTAATACATATTGCAAAAGCAGTAAAAAACCTATAAAGAATGTAATACACGTCGAAAAATTTTCCTGCAGAGAATGTAGTTATTAAAAATAGAATTGTGTTTGATGGATAGTAAAAACTCGTACAATAATCTTTTAAATTTCACATGAATGCATTAACAACAACCGTACTACATATGTTTTAGAACATGTATGTACAAAATGTAATTCATTTAGGTTTTAGATGTATATATACCTTGTGAAAAATATTTTATTCTATGCATACATTTTATGTGCTTCTTTTAATAATTATTTCAAATTATACGTTTTACTATTGAATCAAAAGAATCATTTTCATAAATATCTAACATATTATTAATTATAAAAAAAATTGCTTAAAAATATTTAAGTTATAATACTTTAACACATTTATATTTTCTTAACAGCTAAGTTTTATTTCATTATTTTCTTATATATATATATATATATATATATATATATATATATATATAAAATAATTGATTAGACAATAAAAATGTACAAAACTGTATAAAATATCACCCTGATTCACTATCAATTCAACCCTATTGAATCTAATCTACACAATTTGTATATGTTTGTAGTTAATGTAAAATAACAACTGTATTAATTGATCTCTTTTACAGTTCAGTTTAAAATTTATTTTAAACATTTTGTATACGTATTTCGTTCTTTAGAATCAATTTGCATTTTGCAATTAAAACATTTAGTTTAAACAATTTGTATACGTTTGTAAGTAGATGTAAAATACAAATTTTGTTGAAATTTATTTTAAACAAAAATTGTGGTACATCTGATTTTAAACACTTTATTCATATACCACGTTTGAAATTTATGACTTTGTCTATATAAAATCGTTGTTTACAACATAAATTACATGCAATGTATTATAAGTGGAAAGTTTTTTTATAATTTTTAATAAAGTTAATTTTGGTTGTTTTTCAATAAAGTTCATTGACATTGAGATATCAATGTTTGTTTTTTAAATATGATATTTTACAACGTTGTTAAGATCAAAGCTTAATTAGCTTTCGAGGAAATATTTTTTACTAAATGGTGATATATGATAAAATCTTGGAT
Organism: Neoneuromus ignobilis; assembly: GCA_029203775.1. NCBI lineage: Eukaryota > Metazoa > Arthropoda > Insecta > Megaloptera > Corydalidae > Neoneuromus > Neoneuromus ignobilis. The sequence continues at coordinate 8,903,274 of CP092093.1, read as the reverse complement.
GAAAATTAAATACTAGCTTAGAATACTTGTTAATAGATTATAATTATATATACATGTGAATTACATATATTTATTTCTGAAAAGAATGTATCTAAGATTTCATAGGATTTTAAAATTTTTATAATTATATAAATTTTGATTTAACATTCTTGTTCAATTCATGATGAATTCATAAATATATCAGGATGGTGCAAACACCAACTTAATTTATTTATGAAAATATTCTCTGGTCTACTGTAAATATATATTTGTACTAATGAGTGAATACATATTTCAAATTTTTTTTAAGCATCTGTAACTTATACTACTTTTCATTTTTAAATAACTGGAGATAATTGAAGAGATATTCTTTAATATGTTTATATATAAATAAATGCATGCATTTATATATTTTTTACAGAAATATTTTATAAAAATTTATTTTTGTAAAATATATTCTAAATGTCATATGAAATATTTTTTTATAGTTAAAGCAGGAAAATATTTGTATAGTTCAAGTAAATTTATTATTTTATGATTTTAAAATTTCTAAAGAAATTTAGTACAAATAACATAAAAAAATTACAAATATATATGTATATACATACATATATGTTTGTGAAAATATGTAACAGAATATTAAGTTTTATCAAATAATGTTGGGTTGAAGCAAAATAGGTCATATCTGGCTATATACAACATCCATTTCATTCGCTATTTTAAAATAATAGTATGTAAAACTTGAAATGAGAAGAATTACAACACCAATAAACATGTTTATCCTTTCGAATTACAGAAAAAAGGCTATTCTATAATACACGAAACATGCTTTAAAAGCTGTTGGCTGTTTTAATTGTAGAACGTAGGTTAAAGGTACAAACCTAGCCCAACAATCCAGTATCCAAAAACATTAAAACCCGTACGTGCTTACTGAACAACATGTACATATTGTATAAAATTGTCGTAGAGCTCAGTCGGGACCTTTTTGGACATTATTAAATCAAACGGTTTGAATGGTCGCTTTTAACTGATACGCAATTAGCATATTCTCTACGTACCGGATTTGTAGATGTGTATCAGACGTAAACGAATTTACGTTTTTTTTTGTTTGTTTGATATGTTAATTATGTGTTTGATTTCCGAGTTAGTACATTCATTACTTGTTTATTTGAATTCTTGTCTAAAAATAAACTCTTTGAGTGTTCAAGCGTGGGTACTTAATATTATCATGTATGTGTTTAGGATGAGGGTGAAATTTTACTTTTGTCATATCATTTCAAATATTTATTGATTAATGCTAACTTTCATTTATATATATATATATATATATATGTATAATAAATTAAAAAAATAATAAATATTATATACTTGGAAAATAATAAAAGCAATAAAAATGTTGACATATAATTTTTCATGTAATTGTTATAAAATAATTAATAAAAACTTGTTTAAGAAATTTTAAATATTTTTATAAATCTAAAAAAATAAAGCATTCCATATGAAATTTAAAATTATTAAATAAGTCTATATAGAAAAATAAAACATTATTATATTTTTTTTTGTTTAAGCTATATTATTATTTAAAATATTTATTATATTTATTTTTACACATTAAAACTTAATTTATCCTCTAGAAAAAAAATATTTATTTTAATAAAACAACGTCAAGAATTTTTAATTATTATCATTAAATATACATTCCTTACTGAAACTACCGTACAATTTATATTTGATAAGAAGACTTTACATCTTGCTAGTTTAGTTCGTAATTGGAAAATAGTTTTCCTTTGAACACAAAAGGCATTCTTATCAAATTCATGTAAAAGTTTGTAGAGTATAGTTTGTACATAAAAATGATAGTTGCTGTTTCGTACATGCAAATTTGCATTATTAATACAATACAGTCGAAAAATAAGGACATAAAATGAATAGCAAGCTCTTTTGAAACTTTATACCGTTCATAAATTTATCTATGCTGTATCTTTGATGTTTATTTTAGAAAATAAATAAAATTATTTTTGCAATTCTTTAAATAATCATAAAAGTATACAGGTATATTTATACATACAAAATATACACTTGTTTATTTTTGTCTGAATTTATCTATTATTCATATCAATTTATTAAAATAAAATTCATCATTCTTTCTCCCCTTTGTTTACATATTTCGTATTATATATATATATATATATATATATATATATATATATATATGTATGTGTGTGTGTGTGTTCATACAAAAAAAACTTTTTTTAATTCAAAATGATTTTCGTGAGAAATTTATTTCTGATAAATTTAATGACATTAGGTAAAATAGTTATTCAATAACATTTTTATTTAATCATTTATATAGATTAAAATTATTTCAAGATATCGTTAGAAAAAAAAGATTTGCAAGTAAATTGATATAAATAATGAAATTCTAATTCTTAATCTAGAATATCAACTTTCTATTAGAATCTCAATTTTGATGGTTGAAATTCTGCCATCAAGTTAAATTTACCTGCAGTTGTATTTCAAATTAAAATCAATAGTAAAATACACTCATGAGGGTAAATCCAACAAAAACATGCATAATGAATTTACAATAACATCATTGAATCAGAATTCTAAATTATTCGAGGTCTATTGTTTAACAATACTAGTACCTATAAAATATAATTTTGAGGGGAAAAAATTAAAATATTTTGACTAAAAGTTTTACAAAAATCATGTTATTGATATTTTTCAATATAATGTTGCATATAAATAAGCTAAAAAACAAAAATACTAACTCATATAAAAAAATCAAAAAACTATTAATATGAAATTTCAATTTTCTCAAATAATTTCAATGTTATTGAGAATTTTAATCATGGATAAATTTTAAGAGATTCGATTTTCACAAGAATGTTTTTAAATGCATATTTCCTTTAAATAAGTAATTAAAGTAAAAACTCGATAGACTAATGATAAAACTGTTTAATTATGCACGTGTATCATAAAAAAATAAACACACGACTAATTAAATAATTGTTCATTAAATTTTCAACCGAGTTAACAAAATCAATACATGCCATACAAAATAAGTACATAATATAACCACGTACGAGTTCAGTTCATTCAATGGATCTATTCAAGTGTAAATATAAAAAAACTCAATGCTGTAAAAAAAGCAAAAATAAAAGACTGATTAGAACTTCTGCTTTGATCTTCTCATTAAATGAATGGGTTTTTGCACAAACAGGTACATAATCAGTCTGCTGAACATACAGTATGCATAACGTGCATTGTTTTCTGCTAAGAATGTATCTAATAGTACATTAAAGTTTGATATAAAATATTTTTTTTTGTTTAAAACTTTTTGAAAAGGTAAAAGAATTATATTAATTTATAAATATATAAATATATATATATATAGTTTATTGTTTACTATATAAATACAAAAAATCTATTTCATGAAAAATTGTCCAAATATAGAAGATAATTTAACACGTTTTATTTACTGAACGTAGAAAAGTTTCGTGTACACTATTTTCCAATATAGTTACTTTCAACTAATGTAATATTCTGTTAGCATTCAAACGTATTTTAAAAAGAAGTTCGTGTTTCAAAAATACGTCTCTTGATAATCTATCCAAGTAAATTTCCTTCAGTGAACCAAATAAATGAAAATTGGTACAAGATCGAGAATATATAAAAAATATATCAATGTATACCATTTAAAATATTTTAAGTTTCTAAATTCAAAGTATCTTTATAAGTATAAATATTTTCTCAAAAAAATAAAATAAAAATAAAAAAGAGTACTATTAAATTTTTAGTTTCAATTTTAGGTCAAGAGACATAATTTTACTTTTCAAAAAAATTAAATTCTAATTAATTAAATAATTATCACATAATTTCTTTAATATTTCTTCGGTTGTTATTTTAATCAAAATGGAAAACATTTTAAATTATTTCTCTTATTTTTATAAAGAAAATAAAAATATACATTAAATAATGTTTAAAATTGAGAAATATGTATTTTAAATAATTTAAAAATAATATTAAATACAAATATAATCATGAAGTTCAAAAATGAAAAAAATATTTATATATACATGTGTGTGTGTGTGTGTATATATATGTAATAGAATTCAAAGAAATCACTAAAAATATTTCTATAAAACAGATAATTTGTTAAGAAAGAATAAACAAAAAATAAGGATAAAGTCAATAACTCGTGAAACAATCTTTTATACATATTATAATAAAAAATGCAAGCCAGTAAGCCTCTCTCGGAATATTTAAAGCATGTTTTCAAACTTTAATATCATTAGTCATCGTAATATTGATTTACTGCCATTTTTAATTCGAGAAATATAGGATATCAAACAAGAATATTGTCAACATTCATTATTTACGTCTAAAATAAGAGTTCAATTAATTTCATTGCTTCGTGAACGTTAACAAACACATAAATGACTTTATGAAATTATTTTCTATATATGTATATACAATTTAATAAATATATTTCGAACAGAGATTAAATATTTTTACATTTCATTCAGAATTTTATTCAAATAAAAGATGAAAAATTGTATACACAGATTTGTATAAATTGAACCATTCAAAATTTCATCAGTTATATTTAAATTAATAACAGGAATTTTATTTTACATTTCGAATAAATATGTATGTGTTTGTAATAATTATTGATTTTAAATAAAGAAGTACAATTATTACAGGTAATATAAACCAACATTTAAAATACCTGTTTCCTCTCAATCACAAACAGCCTTTCGTAATAACACACATTTTATTTCCACCGATACAGACTAATTTGATACAATGAAATTGTTCTAACCAATAGTCGTTTACAAAAATATGTGTAGTTTTTTCTTAAACATATAACAAATGTATGAAATGAAATCGTTTTTATTAAAAATGAAAAACTAATCAAAATTTTAACAAAACGTTACTTAAAAATGTAAGAAAATCTTATTTTAAATTTAGTGTATATAAACGTCATCACTCATCTGTTAGAAGTCTACATTCTGTAAACTTCTTAACGTCTACAAAATATTGTTTTTAACATCCGTAGTATACAGCTTTACTAGAATCATTGTTGTTGAATGAGACTTGATGTTGAAATTGATTGAACACCTGTTTGATATGCTTTTTATTAGACGGTTTAACCTCTGACAATTTATTATGTGGAGGAAAAACATTTAAATATTAAAAGAATTTTATTTTTCATATACATATGAATTCTATGAAACGATTCATACCAAACGATTGTAATTTTTTTTCGATTTTAACATTTAATATATATTTATATATATAATTTGAAATTCAAACAGTGTATCATCATTAACTTTTAAATATATTTTTTCAAGTAAATCTTTCTAAACTTTTTCAATTCCAACAATCAAATCCCTTTAATTTCATAAATATTATTATTACTTTTTAATAGTTTTATCAATTTTCCTATGTTTACTTTTCTAAATAATTATTTAATTGTTTTTCCCTTACTCGCCAATTTCCTTTACATTTTATCATAACTCTCACTCATGTCTAAATAGAATATTTTACTTTTATTTTCAAACATGTAACTCTATTTTATTTGCATGTCCATTATTTTCTTTTTATATATCTTTGTTACTTTTATCGTACAGATCTTCGCATTATCTTAATTCCCTCAATTATTTATTATTCAATACCTATATTTTACTACAATTTGTAAAAGAAGGTAAAATATATAAACGAGTTATTTCTTGTTATTTCTCTTAAATAATAAAATTCAGATTTATTTTCATACCTTAGGTATAAGATGTTTGTTAATATCACTATAACTGTATAGAGAAAAAATAAAATCTAGAGAAAAAGTATTATTTGAAAGAAAATTAAAAAAAGTACTTCAATAAGAAATAAGTTAAAACCTCATAAATAAAATAGACTGCTAACATAAAAAAACAGTACAAAGTATTTTTTTATAAATATTTAATTATAAAATGTATAACTTTTATGTACATTTCAATTAAATTAAAATGAAAATATTTATTTAAAAAAATATATAAATAATTTAAATCCCCTCACTACATCAATTATGAACCTGGCAGAAAAATTGTATTATTTTTAATTTCATTACTGAATTTCTCATTCCATTTGTTAATGTAAATATAAAAATGTTCTGCGTAAACATTTACAATTATTCAAAAACAACGTGCAGTTAAGATCTTAAGGCGAACTTAGGTGTTAAACCACTTTAAAGTACATAGAGCTACGTAACTAATTATGCAAATATTTTGCCAGAATATCTTAACAACAAACATCATAAGTATTCTAATATGTATCTATCCTTACAGTAAAATCCTGTTTGTTGGTTTCATGTTTTATTTAAATATTTCACAAAGTCTTGTATATAATTTCTGTTACGTGAATGTTTCTCTTCATACGTACGGTTTATTTTAACATACGTACTGTTTTTATCATTTATTTTCAAATAATCATTTTTTATTTCTTATTAATACAAATGAATTTTAAATACAGTAAGACATTTTTTTATCTACTATAATTTTTTCTCAATATTGATTAAAATTGACATCAGTTGCAATAATATAAAATATAATAAAATTTTGTATAAATAATATTTCTGAATAATTTTATCATCAACAAAAATGTATATAGAAGAACTCAACAGTCATTCAACTTTATGTTCTTTAATAAAAAAATATTTTTATAATAATCAATATATTAAAATATATTCATTCATGCATACAACTACATACACACACACAACTATATATATATATATATATATATATATATATATATATATATATATATATATCATCATAACGCCCACATCAGTCCATACTGGACGAAAGCCACAATGAATGCATGAAAAGAAAACGCATTTTTTAGAACGGAAATATGGAAACATAAATTGTTCTCACATAAATTATTTTCAGAATTCGTTTGTAATAATATATTTGTATACAGTTTTCCTTACATAGTTCGTATTTCTTGTATTCTGAAGGCTTAACATTCTGTTTTATTTATAGTTCTATATTTCATACTGTCAAAAATATACTTTTACTAAATCTTATATATATATATATATATATATATATATATATATATATATATAAATGTGTGTGTATAGGCTTACTAAGCTAAAATTTTAAGATTGTACATTTTAAATAATTAATTAAAACATTCATATAATCATTCATTACTCTTTATTTTATTTCATTTTAAAAAAGAAAAGTGATAAATTTAGTTAACTTGTTTAAAGTTTATTAATTGCTTGAAATACATATATATTTTTAAAAAATAGTTTCCTATTAATTGATAACTGACCATTATTATTAATTCTATTAACATCTTTCGTGTTTTGAATATAAATGTGATTATAATCTTATTTTATTTTTATATGTTTTACACTAACAAAAAATAAATTCTATTTAACAACGTAACGATGTATTTCAGAAACAATTTACAAAATTAATAAAAAGTCAATGAAAATTGTTTGATTAAAAATATTTTACTGTAATATTTCTATTTGTTTTCGTTTAAAAATAACAAAATATTTATTTTACAAACAAAATAATGTAATCAACAAAACAGGAAAATTGAATTTACATGCAGATTTTTTGGTTTGTTTAATGTAATTTTGATATTAAAAAATGTATTTATATATTTTTATTATCGAACACGATATGACGTTTAGTTAAATAAACAAATTAAAAGTGATATATACTAATATGACAAACATTATATTTAGTTTGATAAAATCTTTTATAGACTAATTAACCAATGTGTTGATTTTCAATCGTGTGTTTATTATTTAAGCTTTTTATTAGTGCTTTTAGAATCTATACAATTTTAATAACGTATATTTGATATTTTTCACACTATTTTTTCGATATAACATTTTTTTATGATCTTATTAGATTTCAAGTTAAATTAAATATTCTATTTAGATTAATAAAAAGAGATATGCAATACATTCTGTTTCACTTTTATAAACATTTCACCAGAAACCCACATTGATAAGACGAAACAACTTTCAATTTTTTGAAGCTCAAACAAAGATTTTTGTGTGAAAAATTGACATTTTTCCAATACAACACATGGCAAGTTTTGAAATGTGTAAAATCGAGTTGACTGACAACGGCACTAATATAAAATGTAGCCTGCCCATCTATCAACAAGTCATGTACGGTCCTCACCATGCACTCGTTTCCAAATAACGTCAAAATTGACACAAACGTTGTAGACGGTTTCGGTTATAATTATATTTTAAGAAAAACGAAGCTTCAACAGAAATAACTTTTAAAAAATATACTAACTTTCATACACATATAGAGATATATGTCTGTATGGAACTGTTATAGTGTGTTATCTTAGTAATAAAATATGAGAGTAATATAAAGGATAGAGTCATAGATGTTCTTGGAATAAATTTATATATTTATATTTTATATCGGCCGAGGTTTGTCATCTCACTTTATGGTAGGATATTCTCCGAAGGCTAAAAAGTTGATCGTTTCGACCGATGCCATGAATATCTGAACAAGTTCAACCGGGTACTTGAAAAAGACATCGTCACTTGAGACAAAGTTTAATCTGACATTTTCGATCAACAAAGCAATAGTTGGCTAAAACATGTTTTCTGTTGAGGATTCATGTACATTAATCTATTGTTGAGTTTGGTACTTTACAAATTTTTATTTATTAATATTAACTTAATCATTAAATTATAATATATATAGGGTGTTTTTTAAACATGATAGAACTTTAAATTGAATCCCTATTGAAAGTTTTATCTAACCTAAAAACATCTTTATATATATAACTGAAGAATACAAACAGATATTTATTTTCTCATTAAGATTAAATATAAAAAATATTTATTAATTTTTTTTCTAGTCACTATTTATAAATTGTTTATGATCTTCTACACATTGCCATTTTTATCGTTTCATTTCGTTGACATACATATGTTTTTAATTGTATATCTACTTGTTATATTGATCTTATACAAACAACATAACTTGGCCATAAATAATATATCAATTCTGTAAACGCGTAAATCCCTCAAGATATTCATTTACGATCCCTTATGGATAGTAAAATGGTATTTATTATTTTTCTGTCAATTCTTTTTACCATTGATACTAAGACAATTCTTTGAATCATAAATGACAGCAAACCAATTTAGAAAAGTGTAAACGTGTTATATACAATATAACGTTTATTTATCTATTTTTTTATTTTTAATAAAAGAATTAATGTATTTATTAACTAGTGATAAATATATTACTACTGTAAACAATTATTTTTAATTTAATATAAGACGTTTAAAAGAAACATAAAAATAAACAAAAATTAATTACAATTGAATTGATTAAAAACATCACTTGTGTTATCATATGATATCATTAATATAAACTCATTAAAATGCAATCAAAATGAAATAAATATGGGTTTTATAATTGATCTAAATCGACTTGTTTTTAATACACTCGAGTTTTAATAACCAAGTTATTCAATTAGTTGACTTTTGAAAAATCTTGATAAATATATTTTTATATTGTAGTGAATTTTCAAGATTTGAAATGAAAACTAAATTTTAAAATGAAAATCTTATTAAAAACCAATATAAATCTTCTATTCCGAATATTAGAGTTGTATAAATTGTATTTTTTATGAATTTTTAATTTTTTACTTTAAGTTATTCTTTCTATATTAACATCAAATATATTTTTGTCTCACAGTTAAATTTATAAATTATTCCAGAGTTATATTTTAAAGTGATTTTCATATCATTAATTTTCTTATATATATATATATATATATATAAACAGAATATGTTAATTCAAATCATATTTTAAAGTTCTAAATAACTCCAAACCTTTAAAATACTACAACAGTCCAATTAAAATTATGAGTGTACAAAGACATTTACATATTTATTTCATTTATGTAGAAAACGTTTCTAGAATATATTTAATGTATTTCATGAACTATTAATATTAAAAAAATATGTATATTTTTACGCAGTCATTATTAAAAAAGAACAGTGGGTTACTTGAAATAAAATATTTTCACTCTTCCAAAACAAACATAAAAAGCAATAGTCAGAGTTTAAATTCTTTTTTTAAATTCATGATATATTTGAAACAACCCTTTGAGAATAAAACAACGAAATAACTAGAATTGTATGTCTCTTGTGGAATATATATTTAAAATAAAGACTAATATATCATTTAAAAATGTATATTTCACGTTACCTGGAGTTTTATACAATACTTGGAGTAATTGTAAATGAGAGATATTTGTGTGTATATGCGATGATGGTTATTTGAATTTTTTAGATTCTACACAATATTATTTTGAACTCAAACCTGAATAAATAATTTTAATTTATTTTTTATAAAACGTATGAAAAATAATAAAAATATTTTATAATTATTAAAATTAAAAATATGTTATAAAATGTTTTGGAAGAATATTTTTTTAAATTTTCATTACACATCCTATTAACTTTTGTTATTAATTAGAGATTAACAATTTCAAAGATTCTCACTTTTATAATGGTACTGTTCTAAAAATTTTATGTTTTTAAAAGATCAATACTTTCAACCGGAATAACAAATCTGATAACGTAATTACTACTTTAACGTTGAAAATGTTGAATCAGACATAAAAGGAACTAAATTTCACATTATATTCACGTCTGCTTCCACACGTGATGCTTAAATCGATTTGTGTTTTATGATAAAAACAACGACTTGTAGCAAATTTCGAAACGTGTGCACCGTTTCAGTTGACTTTCGTTCAATACACAGATATGATCTCTGGAAGTTCATTTTAAATTCACACCGTGTATAATGTAAAAGTTGAAACAGACACTTAAATACCTCATAAAAGTATTTATCAAGTATTAGTAATTTTATAGTCATTTCATCGCGTAATATTAATAGCTATTTTAAAGCTTATTTAGTAAAATTTATCGAAATGATTTAAACACAAAATAACTATATTAGTTCTTAAATAAGAATATGTATTATAAAGGAAAATAAAAAGGTATATATTAATATATTTAAAATAGAAAATGAACAGAATGTTTTAAAATAACATAATCAGATTTGTACATAGAAACAAGTTTAAATAATTTAAAAATTTCATTACAGAATTATAAGTGTATTAATTAAAAAAAATATTTTTTAAGTAAATAGAATTTAATTCATAATTTTTACAATAAAATTATTTTAGAAACTCAAAACATATTGGTCATAACACTTTTTCTATTACTTAAATTTTCAGTTAGTTTTTAGACTAAGAACACTTTTATTAAATAATGATTTATTTCACCAAAGCATTTTAAATATTTTAAAAAATAATTTAATAGTATAAATACTCAATTTATTATATTCTCGATATAGTTTTTTTCATATTTATTTCTGTAAATCAGTATACATAATATTATTTTTCAACTTGTTTAAGTATCTAAATAAATAATTTACATCAACTCTACAAAAGATTCATTTCAGACAATAATTTAAGTTTATCTGTACATCCCATCAATAATCATATATCATTAAAATGAGTTCACGTTTCTACATTTATTACCTCTTTGTGTATTATAAACTAATAAATTTTATTTAATTAGTTTTACAATTATACACACTACTGAAATGTATTATGAAACATTAATTTTAATATTGTACATTTGGTTTCATTGTGAAAGTGAAATGATTCGTGAATTATCTTTATCAACAAAAACATTTAATATTACATATACATATGTACGTACACACATACACACACTATAGACATATGTATTTAATTTCAAGCACATACGAATTTGGTTACGTATATTCCATTGACGATTTTACCTGCTCTAAAGCGAATAGATCAAACGGTTACATTTCAAGTAATGGGATTTAAAACTCATTTGTGCAATGAGAACGTTTAATTCAATAATATAGCAATGCTGATAGTTTGCAATCAACATAAACGATAGGTTTCAAACATAAATACGTCATCATAATAAATCCTCGCCTAGTTATAAACGACAACTTTTACGATTATGGTTAAAATTCTCGTTAATTACAAAGTAAATTTTAGATACACTTGTGGTGTAGGAGTGAGTGATTCATTTGTGTTAAAATGAATATGTTATAGTACTAAGAGAAACAGTTGCTAGAAATATATAAGATCATCTAAATGTGACGCCTAGATTTGTGTTTTATTAAAAAGAAACTATACACATGTTTCTTTTTAATAAAACACAAATCTAGGCGTCACATTTGGACGACTCTATATGTTTATAATTTTAGTCAATATTTTTTTTAAAAAAACACTATATTACATTTTTATAGTTTTAATTTGTAGCAAAATAGTTTATTAATATTTACAAAGATAACTATTTTCTTTAAATTTATTTCACGACTTTAAATTCAATTATATTTTAATAAATCAATACCCACATACTACTTTTTTAATTAATTAATTTTTCATAATATTTAGTTTTTTTAATATCGTATTTCTATTTTTAATTAAAATCAACTAAAAATAATTATTTAACAATTTAATTAAATATCTTGATAATTAATTTTTTGAAAATATAATTTCAAATGTATTTGATATTAGACTGTGATAACTATATTTTAATAGAATTTCTATATTTATTTATCTACTATAATATATATATATATATATATATATATATATATATTATAAAGATCAATCGATAGATAGATATATAGATTAGACAAGATTGATGGACTATCAATTACGTATGAGTTTAAATTGATTTAAGGAGCAACAGACCTAAGCAATATCAACGAAATCGATTCAACTTTTCATGTTCATTGTTCCATGTTATTGCCATACATTTTTTTACGAGCAAATGGCAACGTCGATATATACGCGACGCAGGGGCGTATTTGTCGGACTAGAAGAACGACGCCAGTAGGCGCTATCGATCGTCCATGTTAACGTCGAGAGAGCATCGGCTCCAAACTACGATGCTGGAACAGTGTTCTCACAGCTCACCAGTTGCAAGCATATAACTGCGTGTCATCAACAAAGCAACATTCGTTGTTTTATAGAGCGACGCGACGCTTGTTAACCCATTCGCGTGCAGTGTACACAATCGATGTTTAATTTTTCGCAATTTCTCTTCTAATGAGATCATATTCTTTATATATATATAATAACAGCCATAAACAACACATTAAGTGAACTGTACGAGCCAATGATTTTCTTTTTCATACATTTTCTAATATTCTTAACAAATCTTTTACTTATTTATTTCTGACTTAAAAGTTATAAATATAACTAATATTTATAAATATAATTGGTTTTAATAATATAATTATCCTACAAAGAAATTATTTTTCAATATTTCAAGATTTTATAAATTTTCAATAAACACTCATTATTCTTAGCACATACCATTGTTAAATGAAAACAAAACTAGTAGTCACACTCTCTTTTACATACATTGTGTATATATATATATATATATATATATATACACAATAGGGTTTTCTAATAATAAAGTCAGAAATTCAACAGTTGATGGCAGCTATTTTTGATTTTTTTAAGCTCATTTTGACATTTCAACTCAGTATAGTTTTGCAAATTATCATGAAATTTTAACATTTCAACAACGTTTAGAAATTGTAAAAACTTAAACTTATTGAAATAAATGTTTACTGAGTCCATTATTTCATGAAATGAACCCTTAGGAAGTAAATAGAACTATAAAAACGCGACAATCAATTTTTTAAGTAAATAAAATATCTTAATAATGAGAACTAAAGGTTTCTTTGTTAATTATTACACTTGGTAACGGCAGTTCTACACTGGACGTTGTAACAACAACATCAATTCTAAAATAGAGGATGCAACCAAAAAGAACTCCTCAAGTCACTGTTGTTGATTGATAATTGAAGAACCTGATTTTAGACGTTGTAATTGATTGATTGATAAATAAAAATATGTTTATTTTAAAAACCGTACTTTCGATTATTTAAAATAAAACTCACTGGATTATTTTCTGTGGGGTTATGTAAAATCATTGGTTTATATTAATAAATTACAAACAACAAAAGCATTAAAAATAAACATTGAACGTGTAATTCATGATATTAGATCACAAATATGTGAAAAAGTGACTAAAAATTAAACTAAATAAATGCACTATGTCAATCAAAGTCGTGGTAGTCATATGAGAGAAATCGTATTGCATCATTAATGCCATAAAATATATTTAAAAATAAAAAAAAATACTTTTTGTTTCATTTCTATTTAAACTTCTGAAACGCTTATTGAAAAACTTTATATATGCCCAGATATATAATAAGACCCAAAAGAAACCCATATATGAGACAAAGACATGAGAAAAATTACTGAAATTAAATGAAAGAGAAACACATTGTATCGGTCGAAGTTTAAATTTTAGAAAAGACACTCATCTATGAATGAATAAAAAGAAACTGATAATATGTATATAATTAAGATAAAAATAGAGTAAGAGAAAAACAACTAAAATAAATATTCTTGAAATGAAGAATGGATATTCAAAAATTTTAAAATACTCTGTTCAAAAAAAATCATTGGAGCAAAAATGAATGTAGAACCTTTTTTTTAAAAAAAAGAACAAAAATATGAATAAAAGAAATTACAATATTTATTATTTGTGTAAAATGTTTCAAACAGTCAAACTCATGTATGAAACATAAATGTCACATACATATACATGCGTGAACATTTTCGACCTGCAATATTTATGTTCCTCGCATTTTGCCGAACAAATTCAAGGTTCCAATTAAATGTCATCCTATTTCATCAGAACATATGGCAACCTTAATTTCGCTATGGTTGAACAGTTGATGCGAATGAATGAAAAGGAAACGACAGACGCAATGCTGTCGGAGTAGTGAACGAACTGTCGGTCGATGGTCGGTTCGATGCCCGATTGTGGAGCACGAAGTACATACGTTTCATTAAGTCCCTATGATAAGATATACGTATACAACGCTATTCCATGAAGTCGATCTCGTTCTGTATGTATTTGATGTGCGTTATAAACCGTACGAAATTGGAACTGCTCCGACAATTATAATTTGTATACGTATATATGTACGTACGAAAATATATTTTCGTCTCTGTCTGAAGATCACAAATGATGTAGTTTTTTTTTTGGTTTTAGTTGGTCGGTTATGGCCCTGTTTATATTGATTTTTCTCGGGTTATACACGTAGATAAATAGTAATGAGATACAACAATAATGTTGTCAGTTTATGAGATAATTGAAATCTTTATATGATTTTGTAATTTATTTCATCATTATTGATAAAAAATTATATACCACGAAATGTATTTTTTAATATATTTATCAAGCTCTTTAATAATTTAAACCGAAACAATTAACGTTTTTAATAAAAATTAATTGATATCAAATAACAATTTGTTTAATGCAATTATAAATTAATTCTATACTTGAATAAATAATTAGTATTTTATTTTAAAATACTTGAACTATTCATTGTTCAATTTCACTATTAAAAAAAAATTATTTAGAAATAATATTTTTGAAATAAATGAAATAAAAATTCTAATTATCAACTAAACTAATGATACAAAAAACCAATATATTATTTATATGTTATTAGCAGTTAAATAAATACTGATCACTATTGAACGATTAAATACTAATTTTATTTTATTAGCTAAAAAGCTATATAACATAAAATATATGTATATATAAAATAAAACGATATATAATAAGAAACCAAAATTTTAATAAATATTTGAAATAAAAATAACTTAATTTTTTATACACAAAAATATATAATTTAAAATATTCCTAAAAAAGTATAATTACATTTCCAATATTTCTTAAAAATAAAAATTATTTTATAATTAACATATTAACAAATTCAAATAAATCTTAGTTAGAGTTTTCTAACAAAGTTTTTTTTTAAAAAAAAATATATAATATTAATTTTTATTCATTAAATATGCTGTGCAAGTCAGTTACAAATATATATATATATATATATATATATATATATATATATATATATATACCTAAAAGTTTTAATATAAAACTCTTTTTTAAACATAATATATGAACATATATTCACAGCGGAGACATAAACATAAAATTAAATTTAAAAAATAATGAAAAATATGAAATTTATTCAAATATTATAGTCTAGTGTAAAATGAAACTGATACTTATTATCATAAAAAATTTATATATATATATATATATATATACATATATATATATATAATGTTATTACTAAATATCTATTTTATATTCATACAACACATGATCAAATAAATTCTTTTTAAAAAGTAATTAATTTCAAAATTGCCTGTTTAATTTATTAAAAGTTATTGTACTTCATATACAATTTCCATAAAATATTTGTTTTAAAAAATATAAACTATTATAGTAAATTAATTTTTTTAAGTAAAAATCCTAGTTAAGTCATTTTATTAAATAAAATCCTTTCAAAAGAATTATATTTTATTTTTATTAAAAAAAAATATGAGTTTAAGTATATATTGTTTTAATTATCCAAAAATATTATAAAAATAAAACTTGTAATAATTTATAAAAGTTTCACACAAAAAATAATAAATTTCATATTATAAAGTTAAAAAAATAAAATAGCTGAAATATTTAAAATATGAATTCAAAAAATTATAAAAATTTTAATTGATATTTAAAATGTATACAAACTAAAATATATTATAAAAAAATTAATTAATTATAATATATTTTCCAGACCTATATCAATCACAATGATTACCACAATTATAAATAACTCTAATTAGTAATAACATAAATACGTTTATATAAAATGTTTCGTCTGGAATATTTACTACATTTATTACCAATCTATTAATGATTGTCGATATAAATGCTAGTCTGACGCATTGTAAAATTCTTTAGATGAAAATCGAACAAGTCTAGCTCATTGAAAAAACTCAAGGGTTTAGTTTGTTTTTCATACACAATGCTCTTTAGTTCTATGGCTGAGTTTTGCTAGTCATTAATTAAAAATAATATCGGAACACGTACGAAGTATGTTGTTAAATAATTAATTAAAAAATGTACAACAACGTATTATTTGGAAAATATGAACAATATTAATTATTAATATATTATCATCTCATTTATATATATATATATATATATATATATATATATATATATATATATATATTTGCACATATATGAATACATATTTTTTGTATAATGAATACACTCCGTTTTTACTACTGCAAAGAATCTTATTTACGTTTTCTAAATCCGTATAAAAAAATATGAAATTGTACTTACACCGCAAATTCTATTTTTATCGTGCACAATAAAAATATGACTTTATGTGGCGTCGGTCTCATAAAATTTATATTTAATGTAATAACGAAATATATATTTAAAGTTTTACGTTCTCATTTATTGTTTCTCGGTTGAAATAAGATTATTAACCTTTTAATCTTTGTTTCTTAATCGCCACTTAAGTTTAAAAAAAGCCTCGAATGAAAATGACTTTTTTAAATATACAGTGATAAGTACAACTTGATTGGGTATTGTTACGAAGTTCGTCGTTTAAAAAGTTAAGAGATAAAGTAATTTATATTTTGTAAAAAAATATTACTTTTTCTCGCATTTAGAAAGTTTCGGATTTACTTACTACGGTCTTAGGTGTTATATTTTTTAAATAAAGACAGAGATTTGTTTTTATTGTATTTTTAAAGTATGCTAGTTTGATAAAATTCAATTATCTAAATGTTTTATAACAATTCAAGCTATGTTTTTTTCTTTAATTATATTTTAAACAAATATTTACAGTTTCCCTCATTTTTAAGTTTTAACATATTACATTATTTTTTTTATCTATGATAGAAATATATATATATATATATATATATATATATATATATATTGACATGCTCAATATGTGATTTAAAATAAATCTTTCCTAAACTTTAAGAAAACCGGAAAAAGTATAAATAGAATGTAGAAAGTAAAACTTTCACCAATTTGAGGTTATCCACATTTTCCGTATTCTAAAGACGAAAATGAAAACGATCGAATAACGTGATCGTCTTTTCAGATGGATGCACTGATAACTTGTAAAAATTCCCCAGATGGAAATAGAATAGCGATGGGAGAACATTTTCACGCATCTAAATACAAGTTTTCTTCATTTTATACTGATTGTTTTTTTCTCTTACACAAACAGTCCAAAAAAAAAAAAACTCTAAACGGTATTTCACGTGAAAGATTTGAACTTTCAATCGAGAAAAGTTATCTTCAATACGGCCGTGTTGACAAGACTGAAATTGCTTCACTGCACATAATATCGATAATGTTCTAGTGTAATGTAAGGTTCTATATATCATTCGACGAATTTTTTTATTCGATAGAAAATTCAAACTCGTTTCATACATTGTGAAATCTATAAGTATGAACGTAATATCATACTTCGTATAGAATAATTTTTTTATTTAATTTGGACAATTGAAAAGAATTTCAATTGATTTTTTTGTATTTCATATCGACATTGTGCTCGTTCTATCAAAATCGTCATTTTCTAAATACGTTTGAATTTTTTTCTAAATAAAATCTCATCATTATACGAATATACATTGTTTTCAATTAAAATATCATCTGACTAAAAAGAACTCATTCGCTTTTAATAATAACTTTAAAAATAATAATATACATTTTATACAGAGAAGTTTTTTTTATTGTCAATTTCTTTTTTAAAATTAATTTTAATAAAAAAATATTTAAAACACATTACCCATCATAGAGATTCGTGGAAAAAAGTAATTAAAAAAAATTAACATACTGCAGACTATTAAAATTTACAAACATAAAATCAACGTCTTTGATAAATAAATACAAATCACTTATCGACTTTATCTCCTATGCAATAAACACAATTTTAACTAGTGGTTTAAATTATTTATATATTTTTTAAAAACCTCAAGTAATGAGTTAAAAAGTATTTTGAACACTATTCAATGATAATATACTTGTTTAAACTAATAGTAATAAGATACTAAACAAAAATGATGTTAAGGAATTAAAATTTATAACAAATATATTTTTAGATATTTTTTTAAATTGTTGTAAAAAATAAAAATTTAATTTTAATTATAATCACTATTAACAATACAATTATTTAAACAAATAAAAAAATATTAGAATTATTACCTACTTATAGTTGAATTCT
The DNA here is from genome assembly GCA_029203775.1 of Neoneuromus ignobilis. Classification (NCBI taxonomy): domain Eukaryota; kingdom Metazoa; phylum Arthropoda; class Insecta; order Megaloptera; family Corydalidae; genus Neoneuromus; species Neoneuromus ignobilis. Next base: position 8,884,045 of record CP092093.1, on the reverse strand, counting down.
CTACTGATATATATATATATATATATATATATATATATATATATATATATATAAACCTTTGAAATAATTTGTCACGTGTATGTTTACGAAGAAAAGATAATTGATGATTATATCTAAAAAAAAGGTCAAATGGAAATGCTCTGTTTTGGTTTAATAAAAAATTTAATTGTATCATTTTCTATGTTTTAAATTGTACATGATTAATTACTTATTCAAGAGAATTACAGTACTTGCTCCAAAGATATTTAAATTCGGGTTGGTATAAATTACTAAACGTACAATAACGGATACAATTCAACAATTATTTTGCCTTATACAATTAAAAGTTTTATGTATATATATTGAAAACGTCGTGTCAGATCTACAACGATTGATTGATTATTTTCAAATGGAAATTTTAATGAATCAAATCTTAAAAATAATTTGAAAATAAATACAATAAAATGTTTTAAAATTGTATAAAAATTTAAATTATTCAATTAAAAAAAAATTATTCATTATTTTACTAATTTATTAAATATTGAAAATCATATAAGAAGATTGAAAGTAATTAATAAACAATTAATAATTATTTAAGAAACAGTGAACTTTATAACGAAATCTAATGATTATATGACAATTAAAATTCATATCAGTAAAAGGAATAGTAAGTGATTATTAAACATGTAAAATCTTGTAGTGTTAGAGTAGGTACAGAAAAATATAAAAATGAAGTATAGTAAATTTAAAAAATAAATCTATTTTTTGAAAAATAGCACTACTTGTTTCAAAAATTAAAAGGAATTTAATATTTATTTCATAAATAGTTGTCAATTTAATATTTTTCTTTATCTATAAATATTGTATAAAAACTAAACGATATTCTTTATTAAAATAGGCAAAGACTGAAGAATATTTTACCCAAAATTCAATCATAAATGATTCAAAGTCAAGAAATTTATTTATAAATTAGTAAAAAATTATATTTTCTACAAATTCAATAGATAAAAATGTTTAAAAATCTTCTCTTAAGAGATAGAGTTTAATTTTATATTTTAGTTTTCATAGAAATTTTAAAGATAATTAATTATCACATCGATCACTCATTATTTATCTCTATTATTTTTCCAATCCTAAATTGTATTCCAGAAGAAAGTTTATGATTTAAAAAAAAAATTGAGTAAAGATTCATGCATTTTCAAAGGTTTAAATATGAATATTTATTAATAAGTTTATTTTTGTTATAGAAAAATATTGCAATATTTAAAAAAAAAATCAGTTTTTTTTTAAATAATCCACAAGTTAAATAAATCCGTATGATCAAAAACTTCTTCAATACCATTTGTATTTTAAAATTGTATTATAGGAGTTTTTATTATTTTTATATCTGATTATAAATACATTTTACATTGTTCATTTCACTTTGTCCTTTTTATTTACTCATTTATTCTCTATACATTTATTAAAACGTATATAAAAAGCTTCTACGTAAAATAATACGTGCATGTGACAATAAATTTTTATATGAAAGAATGGTAAATATAAACATACGTATCTTTTTTGTCTTTTGTCAAGAGTTAAAGTAAAGATAAATAGCTACCTTTTATATAAATGTGAAGGTAATGCCACGACGTTTGTCACCGCATATTTTATTCCACGTTATCCGACAGACGATTTTTTTGTACACAGTCGCTATTTCGATTGGATACAGATTCGACGAACTCGACTATCTACAATTTTTCGTAAAGAATTACAAAAGATGGAACTTTCATTTTGCAGTTTCTTTGTTCGGAAAATTTATTCGGAGTTATCATTTCCATCTGTATGTATACTTCATTTACATTTCGATAAAGAATCTGTATGAAGGGTTGTCTGCGTTTCCACTACCTTGTCTGAAGTATATGTTTTCTTTATTTATTTTTTTTGTCTCTACAATGTTCTTTTAATAAACATATTTCATTGTGTTGGAAAACGTTTCTGTCGGAATTCCTTTTTTATACTTATTTCGAATTAAATTGCTCACAAATATTTATTTACATATTTTAACTCTACCGTTTCATTATATTTCCTATTTTACAGTTGATTTATTTTTTAGATGTTTGAGTTTCTTATTCAAATTTGAATATATTTTAAATAAAAATTATTTTCAATCTACTTAAAATATTTTATTATAATAACGCAGTTTTCGGTTCGTTTTCTTTTAGAAAATATTCATAAATTTACTCAATTTAATCAAAAATAATACCCCTATCTTCTAAATAAATAATGATTATATATTAAAAATTAAGCTAAACAATTATTATCAACTTATCACTGATGTTTAACTATTCAGAAAACAGTCATGACTTTTTCATGTTAAAGCAACTGTCTTTTTTAATAAAATCTTATAATTTCAATTTAATTTAGTTTTTATTTTTGTATCAATTTGAAAATAATTAGAGATCAAAAAAATAGTTCAATTTGGCAACAAGAATAAACATTAACAATTTAAGAAAGGTGAATTTATGAATCAAATATCAAATTTAGTTCAATTATTAAATATCTATTATCACTATTAATTCTCTTCTTTTATATAAAAAATACTGTTAATATAAAATAAACTCAATGTAATATTTTACAATTTTTTTATTATAATACAAACTACTGATTATGAATTATATATTACATAAATTTAATTTACACATAAATTATTTAAATGAATTCTCAAATATCACAACATTGTCATAAATATTTCATTAGAAAATCTAAATTTATTCTCAACTTAATTATTAAATATTCTTTTTAGAATAAATTTACTGAAATTAACTATTCTCCCCTATATCGTTTTTAATTGATATTCATATATCGTCACCGTAAACTTCAATAGATTTTTAAATTACTTTTTATTTTTCAAGTCCAAACTGTGAAGGTTTTTCAGCCATTAATCAAAATTTCACTCGTTTATGGAATTACCTTTTTACATATGATAAATCTTTCTGAATAATTGAACCCTACTCCCACTTTGAAATAATTAGAAATCATTAGTTTTAATGACTATCATCGTTCATTTTTTGAATAGTATTCAATTAATAAATCTTAATCAAATTACATTGAACTTTTTTAAATAAGATATCAAAATTAACTTTAGAAAATAATTGAAGTGATGTTTGTTCCAAATTTACATTGATATTGTTTTATATATTATGTTTGATATCGTAAATAATAAATTCAAAAGATAATACAACAAATATTTTTAAACGAATTCAAATAAGAAAACATATGTCAATAATTTACAATTATTTTTGAAATTAAGCAAAACATTAAACTGGATAATATAAATCTTAATTAATTTTAACTATTGAAACTTTATTGAAATTAAAATGATAAATAATCTAGTAAGACATACGAATTTTGATAAAATAATTAACTGTTACTAAATTTCTAAACTCAAAAAAATATTAAAGTATAATAAAACATACCAATTCGAAAGCTTGTCGAACTGAATAAAATTTTCAAGAACTTACCTGAAACAAAAAAAGAAACATACATATTAGAAAGAGGATATTTTTAAATATAAATGAAGTTAAATGAAACAGGTACAGAACATTTGACATTTTTCGAAGAAACTTTATTAAATATTGGATAGATTTTTCGTAGAATTTCAGTATTATTTATAGAGATAGAATATTGGATCACAACTGAGATAATTATAACAGAGATGAATGTATGTATGAAACATCTATGTCTCCAAATCCTACAAAGTCTAATATTCTTCATGGTTTATTTTGAATAATTGATGTATAAAATACAGTTCAATATATATATATATATATATATATATATATATATATATATATATATATATATTAATCTAATATGTTTACATACTTAGTATTAATCAGTGATTAAAATACATATATTATTTCAACTATTAAAATATGTTAATTAAATAAATTCATGTAGAATAAAAATTGTACAGTGATTCAATTTCTTGCATAATTACCCACATTTAAAAATAAAAATATTATTATTTCAGCACTATTATAATCAAACATTTTTCTGTAATTAAATATAAAATTAGAATATTCATTTAAAAAAATAAAAAAGTGAACAATTTATATATATATATATAATAACAATAAATGTTTCATTTCACAATTTAATTCAAGTAAATTTTATCAAGATACAAATATATAAAAAAATCATATGCTCTTACAAAAAACATTCAAAGAAATATTTAAACATTCTACATCAATTTATTACAACTATAAACATTAAGAAATATCACTATGATTATTATATTAAAAAGTGTATTTAAATTTTGTTTGCTTTTATATACAAAAAAATTCAAACATTGCTACCAACAAGTTCTGACATTATTATTGGAAAACCCAATACAAAATAAAACTTTGTCCATAAATCATATGCTACAAATACATGTATTTATAAATATATTTATTAATAACTAAACAAATTTCAAATTTAATTAAATATTTCATAGAAAATTATTTTTCATCAATTATACTTCAAAGTCAAATTTCATTTCAATGTATTAATATATTACCAAAACAATACATTTGTTGTTTCATGCTGTGAACTCATAATTAAAAAGGCATGAAACTCAAATCGCAGTTTATACACTATTGTTTACTAAATTTAATTGAGAGATGTTTGAAATACTGAACTAATAATCGATAATAGTATGAAGCATTTATTAATTAAACTGATCAGAACATGTATATAATGTTTTATATATATATATATATATATATATATATATATATATATATATATATAAATATATATACATATATACATATGTATGTATGTATAATTACTCATTAAATTTCAGAAATTCTCTCTGAATTTTAGCATATTGTATATATAATTAGCCAGTAATATTTTCATTAACAGAAGTAAATTTTAACAATATATAAATAAAATGTAATTTTTATTCTGCACGTAGAAATAAGTGATAATAAATATTTTCATTTATGATATAAATATATAATTGCAAATATCATAGAAAATTCTTATTGGAAACAAATAATTACATAGATTATTTTATAAATAATCGTTAGATTATTTATCGTAATGTAATATAATATAATAATAGAAGATTTAAAAATGACATTGAATTACTCTCTCTCTCTTTCTCTCTCTCTCTCTCTCTATATATATATATATATATATATATATATATATATATATATATATATGTATATGTATATATATGCATGTCTGTATGTATAATATTACATATGAAAATTATTTTCACAAACTTCATTTATTAATAAAATATTAATGTATAAAGTAAACATCGTAAAAAATCATGTCCGAATGCTTTTCATAAATTAATATACAAACCATTGAAAAAAACCGTATTGCATTCAAAAAAAGCACATAAAAAGCATCCCATAAAAACGACAACAGTGTATAACAGATGGCCCAAACTTCAATCAGAAATTATGACAGCTACCCGTTAAAACAACTGTCGAATGAAATATTTAAAGATAAACAAAATTTCATCGACGTGAGTGCTGGCACGATTTCAAAATGAATATTGTTATAATATTGAATGGAACATGAGGCGGAACTGGGACGGGAGAATTCTTGCGTTGAAATCGAATCGCTCGAGGCGTTCAGGATTCGAAATCTATTTGCAGAACTTCGTAATGCCCATCCAACAGTACTTGTACTGTGGCGGGCACGAACTGATGTAAGAATTCGAACGTTAGTGAACAAGCAAAACAAACTAGCTACAAACGTACTCTACAGGTTGCTTTGAAGAAAATAAAATGTATTTTGTACTTAGAAGAAAAGCATGTGTGTGTAAATAACTCTAAACAAATAAACGTACATACAAACACAAATACACTTACATATATATATATATATATATATATATATATATATTATGTACAAAATATTGATAAATTTTCAATAAAAAATCTGGAATATCTTTTTTACTATTTAATTTTTAAAGTACAACGAATTTTTCTTATATCGTTCCTCCTGTCAAATTAAATATATATTCTATTTTAATGACTTTTTATTTTTTATCACTCTTTTTTCAGATATACAGCATATATTAAAACACAATATTATTTTACGAAATTTATATACAAAATTATAGAAAAAAAATATATGTGTATATATTTAAATAATTTAATAACGATATTCCTTAAATAACAAATATTTTCTGAACATATGATATCAACATATAAGTAATTAATTTATTCGAAAATATTTTTACATATGATTTAGTAACGTTTTAACTTAAAAAAAATAACCAACTTTAAATAAAATTTGTAATAAAGACAATTTAATGCGTGGAAACAGAATGAATTTAAATTATAAATAAATGCTTTAAATACATGTTGTTATGCCATACATGTAGATATGCTTTAGGTTCGTTTATTAATAATGTATCTGCTTATTAGTGTTAACCGTAACCAAAATTAAATGTAGTTATTATTTACAAGTAACATTTTGTAAATCCAAAATTTAATAGATAATTAATAACAATAATTTAGTTTCGAATAATTTTAAATCTCTTCTATGTAAAATAGTATTAATTAACAGTTCATTCTATAATTAATGAATCTAATTGATTTATACACACACTCATACATATATATATATATATATATATATATATATATATATATATATATCCATTACTGAAATATAATAATTACAAAAATGAAAGAAAATATGAGAAAAATATTAGGGGAATTAAGGAAAAATTAAAATAAATTACTGAAAGCTTTTAAAACAATTAAGCTAACCTTAACAAAAAAATTAAAGTATATTTTCTAGTACTACTAACGAATATTTAATTAAAATGATAAAGAGATAAATTTATTAAGATTTCCTTAAAAGTACGCAACTGAATACAATCAAAGATCTTCTTTATATTATATACATTTTTGTATTAAATTGTATATTTTTATATCATCGCAGGTACCATTTTTTTGATAAAATCATTAATTTGGAAAAATATAATTTAGAGTGTTGAATTTTATATACTTTAAATTAATGTTTAAAGTGGATTTTAGAAACATGATAAACATTTTGAACATAGGTTTTAATTAAGTAACTTAATCATATTTATGATATTTAAAAATTACAAAAAAAGGAATGTACAAAATGCTTATAAAGTATTTTTTTTATTTTATTCCTTGAATTATTTTTTAAAATTTATTATAAATTATAATATTTAAAATAAATATAATATATATATGCACATGTTTAGTGAATCAAATATTAAATATGGTTAAACAATAAGTACTACTGAACATATTCCTAAAGTTTATTAAAAAATCATGTATCACTTTTCCCATAACCTATATATTTCGAATTTAATCAGTAGCTACAAATATTGAAATAAAGCTACATATTATCATCACAAATAATTCAAATGCTGAATCGTTTATATATGTACACATATCTGATTCGCATACTGAAAACATGAAAATTTCGTCACGTACTCGAAAATTGATTTTCATGGCAAATATATTTTGATTTTCGTTACCAACGAGAAATTAAAAAAAAGTTTAACTACTATAACAGAATTAAGTTTCGTGTTCAATTATTCACGACTATACTGGTGAACCGTACACAATTCCAATTGCAAATTGATCGAAAAATTCATACGAAATCAAATACATACGCGTACGTTTTTACGTATGTAAAGCATCTACCTCAAATTTATATCTTTCTATAATTTGCTATATATACATGAAAAGAAAACTGTCAATAACACGTGCTTTTAGTCCCTTTTTATGTATACCTATTCTGATGCCCATGTGTATTCGGTCTAAGTATGTATACATGAATACGTTTTCTTAAGACGATATTACCCAGGGACCAGTAGACTTTCGTACGCATCGACATTTTCGTGAAAATTCTCATATCGTACTACACATACATATGTATAGACATGAAGCTATTCGATGTAGGTTTTTATGAGTTTTATTTGAAGATTAAGAACGATTTAGATAATATATATCTATATGAAACATGAAAAGGTGCCGTATCATTAATGAACTTCCTGTTTTTATTCGTTTCTTATATTTCTTCTAAATATAAATACAAAAATCGATACGTTCAAAGACACACACACATACATACATACATATACATATATATATATATATATATATATATATATATATATATATATATGAAGAAAAAGAGAAACAAATAATTAAATACAAACAAACATGAAAATATCAAAAAGTACACTACGATAATATTAATAAAAAATGATAATCATCAATGATTTTTTGTTAAACATTGAGTGAACAAAAAATACTTCAAATGTGATGTTGTCGTGTTCATTTTCAGTTGATTAAACTACTAAATAAATATATACACTCTAAAATAAATAGTTATTTATTAATATATGAAAACAAATTACATTTTTTTTATTAAATGTTACAGATTTAATTTATATATATATATATATATATATATATATATATATAAGAAATTAAATATTTTTTTTAAAAAAAAACACTTGTATAAAATAAAAAACTTTACACTGAAAAATATATAGTAAAACAATACAAGTTTAATTCCAAAAATGAATAATCATTCATAACACAATATAAATGATTTTATTAACGATAAATTATAATGAAATATTATCAGAAGTAGACGTGAATTATCTAAAATATAAAATACATATATGTCACAATAAAATATTTATTTTTATTACTGACTGGTATTCATTTCTGTTGTCAATTTATTTCATTTTTATTCTGTCTAAAATGATATTTTTATCCAACATCTTTTTACAATACACACTTTATTCAGAATTATTTTCAAATTCAGATCCCATTATTCATATGAAGTATTCAATAACAGAATAACTTTCTCTTTACACAGTTTTTGGTTTTAATACAATAGTAAGATGTTTTTATGAATAAATTTTTGTATCATATTTTCTATTAAGAAAATTTGACATATATATATAGAGAGAGAGAGAGACGAACTAACTTGATGTACAGGAGAAAATAAAAATGATAAACTCAACATATCATGACAGTCTATCCTAATGAAAAGTGGCATATTGATGAAAATGTAATTTTCAAACCATTAGCTACCATGAAATGTGCTTCGCGTAGTGATATACTCGTATATGTATTTTGCATATGCATATATATATATATATATATATATATATATATATATATATATATATATATATATAACAAAGTATATTAAAAATAAATAAAGTTAAACATAAATATCAATTTTTAATTTTTATCAAAATATTAAATTCATATGTAGATTTTCATAATTTTAAAATACGAATTTTAATGTTTTTAACATTTTTCAAACTTTATATAAGGTGTTCCATCAGGAGCGCTCAACTTTATTTTTAAATAAAACGAATCTTTTTTGAGTGAGCAATTTTGAGTATGTGGCCTTGATGAGACTCCCTATATATACTAACAATTTGAATCATTTTACTCAATTTATTTAATTATATACTGTATTATGTACAAAATCTATGTAAATTAATTTTCAAAATTCATGTTCCTTAATCTTTCCAGTGCTTGTGATATGCACTTATACACAAAAGCACATAAAGGGATTACAAATGCATTTGAAGTCATTAACAACTAAATATTAATTCACAGAAGCTTAAACAGTTAAGTAATTAGGATTATTCTGTAAATACTAATAAATTATAAAAGCGATTCAATCAAAGTACATTTCAATTTTTAAACTTTCAATTTATTTATTTGACTGATTTTTGAAATTAGTTTCCATTTGTATTTTTTTCCAAATTATATATATATATATATAATACACTATTTAACAACCTACAGTTGCTCAAATAACTCTTTAATTTTTCCCAACTCAATCTAATGTTTTCTTTGCCCACGAATAACCAATATTTTTTTACGTATATCCCTTTATCCCACATTTTTTTCTAAATCTTTTCTTATTTCTTGTCTCATATTCAATGTTTCTGTTTTATATTGTCTTCTTTCCTTGTTATATTTTCTTTCAATTTTCATACAACGTCCATACTTTACTTACAATTTTTATTTATTTAAATTGTTACTCTTCTATCATTTTTCTTTGTTATTAAAATATCTTCCCATTTACTACTCATGCAATATTTCCTTATATATTTTAATTTAGTATAAATTATTGAAATTCTATTTTCTAGAAATAAAGTTAAATCCATGACTTAAATAATGAAACATTTCATTCAAACTTTATATTTCAAAATTAAGTTCATTTAATTTGCTTCATGTTGCTCTTCTTTTAACTTTCTCGTTGAAATACACATCTTTGCTAATAAAGGGACCCAAATGCATACACGTACTTCAAAATTCTTTTGGTTTATATTCCTTTTATCTTCTCTGATATAAATACATATATACATATGTGTGTGTGTGTGTGTGTGTATATATATATATATATATATATATATATATATATATATATATATATATATAATTAGCCAACATAAGTTTAGAAACGAATAGAACCGTACATTTGAGAGACTAAAAGTATAAAGACGATGTCGTAAAAAATTGCATTGTTGGAACTGTGTTAATTCGCGGGTTAATTAATGAATGTAATTAAATATTTTAAAGGCATTCGGACGGAGAACACGACCGTAGACCATTGTGTCATATCCGTCCTGGGGTGTTTTTCTCTGATACGCTGTAAAGTTGGAGCGGTTAAATTGGAGCAATATTTTCGTGCTAGCGTGTATATAAATTTATGAGATTTACGAAATACTCTCTTTTGATACAACGCTTGAATTTGAACAAATATTAGTTCAAACAAGCACTGATATGTTTATTTTGTACGAAATTACTAATTATGAATTATTGCTTAACAAAAATATAATTAAGTTATAAGTTAAAATACCAGTTGTAGTAAAAGTTTCTTGGAATTTAATAATTATGTTCGATATTATTTTATAATAAGTATATGTTGTAGTAATGTTTTAGTTTAATTGAAAATTAATAATAAATTGAATTAAAATTAACAAATATTTCTAAAATATATTTTATTCAAATCGAGTTTTGTTATTAAATTTAAAAAATGTTCAGATTATTTACATATTTATACATTATATTTTAATTTTAAATATTCAACTAGTTTTGCAATAAAATAAATAAATGTATATTTTTAATAAATAAAATTTCAATTATACACAGATTCCATAACTTAAAAATAAAAATACAAATCAGTTTGTTTTTCATTTCTATTTGAACTGAAATAAATAATATAGTATTTAAAAATAAATGATCATTACTAACACTCAACAACTTCAAATTATCAATTATATGAGTAATCGATAAACGAAAGCCTGTTAAAAGAGACAAACTCCATCTTTTCGTAACATATGTTCGGCAACGATTTATTTTATAGAACTTATTTTCGTTACTTGTAAGTTTGGTTATGAGACTTTCATGGACGACGAGTTTTTCAAATACTCTATGATTAATGAACTTTTTGAGAGCTCATCAATTTGTTCGTCCTTCAAAATTATTACACGTCTTGAATTTTTTTCTCGACACTCGTATTAAACTTCGGAACTTTTTGTAATCGATTCCTATTTTTTTTTAAGACAAATATTTTAAACATTTCTTTCGCTATATTTCTGTAACATTTATTTTCAGTGGTATAGAGGATTAAAATAGCTAATATATATTTAAATAATAATTATTTATATGTCAACTATAAATTGACTAAAATTGGTAATTAAATTGACGATATGGAAATGCATTAATTCATTTAAAATTATTTTTTTTAAACAAGTGTTAGTCTAGCAGTTAATTCTATTTTTCAAAATTATACACATATATATATATATATATATATATATATATATATATATATATATACATTTACTACAAAAATGACTTTATATTAAATCCTTATTAAACATTTACTTAAAAAATTATCCAGTAGAAAATATTTTGTGAAATAAAACTTGCGTGAAATTAAATTCGGTGAAGCTATTCCAAAAAAGCTCATATAACAGTATGTGATGTACAGTTGGTTGGACGTAATGTCTAGATATATAATCTACTAAAATAAATACAAGTCGTACAGAAAGTGTACAGAGTACTTGATGTACTATTACACGAACTGTCACGCAACGTAGACGAAACTAGTGGATATACGTTGTTCATACATAAAATACCTACACTAGTCTCGTATCAAAAGGATTAAAACTTGTAGTTACGTGACTTTATATAATTGTACAACGTTTCTTCGAAAATATGCTTAAGCTAGTATCGTTGAAACTGGTATTAGCGAAACGTATCAAGAGCTTTCATATATTTATTGTTATGTATATGTTAAAACGTATTTTAAAAGATTAAATAAGCATTTAATACCCTGAGCTTAGTTTTTAATGTTATGTTGATAATCCTTATAAAATAATTTTCAAATTTTCACAACAATCAACAATTAAGTATTTTCAGAATAATTACAAATGGGATCTTATTAAATTATAGAATTAATATAAATTAACAAAATAAATTAGATTTACAAATTTTATTTCATTTTTTCAAACATCTTTTTTCAATTTATTATTTTGTAAAAAAATATAAATAAATACAATTCTATTTTATATCAAAATTGTAAAGGGTCATACAAAAGAAACTATACACGTTTTTTTTAATATAACATAAATCTAGGCGTCACATTTGGATAACGTTATTCAAATCAAAATTACAACAAACTCAATAGAATGACAAAATAAATATAATAATAAATTTTCAGTTATCTTCATTTGAAATAATTTTAAAAAAAATATTGAGAAAAATCTATAATTTAAATATACAAGATATAAATTAATATGTATTAGCACAAGTTAATACAATCAAACTTAAACACCATCAAAAACTTTTTTAAACAATAACTGAATTTCAAATTTAAAACATTTTAAAAACATAATCATATCTCAAAGAACATATTTTATATAAAATATCTTTAAAACATAAAAATTGAAAAAAATATTCCTTTAAATTTGTTATATTTCTCTCTATATTCTTAATTATTTAATTACAGTAATTTAATTATTTCTATTAATTTTAAAATTATTAACATTTTTGGAATTTAAATAATTTTTTATATATCGTGAAAAAATATTTTTCAATATTGAGCTTTATTAAAGCATTTTACAATTTTAAAAAAGACTATAAGATGATTTACTCCACTGACTTTCTTTAGATCATTTATTTATATATTTTACAAAAGTGAGTGAGTGTGTGTGTGTGTGTGTGTATATATATATATATATATATATATATATATATATATATATATATAAACATATTTATATACTATTATTCCATATTTTAACTCATAACAATATTTTTCTAAGACAATAAAGAAAATTAAGTGAAATACAAAGTATATTAAAAAAGTGATTATTTGAGCAATATTTCAGTTAATGAAATAAAGCATAATTATTTTGTGAAATAAGCTGATTTAACGACTGTTTCATTCTGTTTTTACAAAGTTTTCAGCACGATGTTGCGTGTTCCTTACTTATCTCGTGTATAATATAAAAAAGTATTCTTTTGTGTAATACTTTATAAAAATCTGAAACATAAGTTCGCTGATATTCTTTCTGTCTGCTTCATTTATTTGTAGTACTCAACGATCCTATTTAATGTTTTTTCTCGTAATGAATTTTTCATTATATAATCTTTTAGAATAAAAATTGATTACTGCGTTATATACATATATATATATATATATATATATATATATGTAGAGAGAATAAAAATGAGTACAAATTAAATTCTACAAGTAATAAATTACAATTATAATATTTAGGTGTACTTTCACATTTTTTAACTATTCTTGGTACTTTTCCATTTTAATTTCTTTTTTTAGTATCCGAACATAAAAATAAATAAGAAATATATTTCTGTTTCAATATTGAAAACATGTTTAGAAAAAGTATTTTAAAAATCTAAAGTCGAAATAATCTTAAAAAATTTAGAACTAATTGGAATTTTTCTTTTATTTCTTTAACAAAAATTCAGTTATTTATTATTTTCAAACATATTAATAAAAAAACGTAGACACTTTATGGAACATAAAACATTTCTAATTAAAAATTATCAATATTTCAACTTTATAATTACATGATAATTCATTTAGTTACCAAATATTAATCAATATAAATAATTAAGACAAGTACAATTTAATATTTAATGAAGTTTATAAAAAAAATGTTCTATTAATATCTTTCCATGTATAACTGACGCACGAATAATATTACAAAAGCCCTGACGAACTATAGAACTTAAACTATAGTAAATAGAACTGTCGTGAATACGTCTGAACGAGCGAAAACTTGTACTCAAGAACCACCCACGCTCTGACTATATTACAAACGCAATTTCATCTTCGCTGAAGCTATCGGTTAAGATGTTTCTTATATTTCAGATAAATGGAAAATGCTCTCAGACGTGCTACTTATTTGGATTTGATTTACAAAGTTAGATTGTTAGTATACATCAGATCACAAACTATCACAGTTTCGAATAACTTTCACACATCCATCTTGTAGAAATATCTTTCAACGATATTATTACTAATATTCGAATAATAAAGAACCTTATTGATGATTACTAGAAATATCAGTATATATATATATATATATATATATATATATATATATATATGTTATTTTTTGGAAATTGAATTTATAACGAAAATTTAAAATAGATCTCAATCATCGCATGAATCATTGTTATTTAATTTTGTAACAGAGTTGGTGGAAATATACAAAAATAAAATATCCTGACTAATCGTTCAAGAAGTCGAGAAGAAAAATAGAACGGAGATTTGAGTAATCGTACAGCGTAGTGTGAAATCCCAATGCGTCAATAATCTACAATTATTCAACATGAGAAGATACCGTCAAATGAAATATGAGCCATTCGTCTGCTAAAAACAAAAACAGTAGAATAGAAAAGATAAAAATGGAAAAAAGCAAATGAAGAATGTGAATGACAGTATAATGGAAAATATATATGAGTAATTTTCTGTAAGGCATGACATTGAATAATTTATATACTTCAAATGTTTACGATGTTTTATAAATGGCATATTTGAGATGTCACAGTAATGCGTACTCTCTCATTCGTTTCGATTTGTTCATAGTTATGGAAAAGGATAGTATATAATTTTCGTACTATAAATTATATTCGAATAGTTTTTTTTATTAGTTACTTGATATAAAAGTAACGCAATAAATAAATTTATATATAAACATTAATCAAAAATAGTTTCGACTATATATTTTTTATTGTATAAGGAAACTAATAACTTACATATTTTTATTAAATATATATAAAAAATATATGTATTTATTACTATATCAAATATAATATTCCTGAACATTAGTATAAAATTTTGCTAAAAGCAATAAATTAATAACTTGAGAAATATACACGACAGTAGATAAATAACAAAATAATAACATGAAGTATAACAAAAATTATTAAAGAGTTTTTCTTTAAATACTTTTTTATATAAAATAATCATATATTTCTTCAATTTTTCACATAAACTATGAAAATTAATTTACATCACAAGAAATATAAAAGAGAAATGTAATAATATATATAATTAAATGATCCATTTTTATAAATGCTCAGAGATGGTATTTATATGTAACTTTGAGAATAGCAAGAGCAATTCTAAATGACTCTCAATTCCCTAAATAGATTCCTATATATAAAACGATCAAGTAAATTGTCTATGCGCAAGTACAAAGACGTGTAACTTCTTGAACAATTCTAATCGTATCATTAATCGATGTCATCCGAGACGAATCCATACATTTATTGACAAATCTGAATAACATGTTCACGGCGAGAAAATAGCACGGTCTGTGACTAGGAGAGCACAAAAAAAAATTATTTCGTCCAATTACAGCGTTTGCGAAGATTAACGAATTACACGCACCAGCCAAAACGATTAATTACATTTGTTTTTCGGATGCAAATTACTTGAAGTACTATGAGTTATATAAAAAAGACGTGGAATGTAAATTTCTTACGTTATAATTTGTGATATTTCGCGTTGGTTAATTATTACTCGTTTCCTTTTACTGTTTTTTATATAGCTTTTATTGTATTTTTTTACATTGATATATTTTCATTTCGTTTACTTATTCAGTGGAAATATATTTATTTATATTTCACAACAAGCAACTCAATGTTTTGATAAATTAAAAATGTTTTGCAAAAATAATGTTAAAAATATAAAATATCATTGACAACAAGAAATTGAAATATTAATTTTAATTTTAAAAATTGTGTACAAAACAGTTGATTTCAATTTTTAATTAAAAATAGTAATCTAAAATCAAAGTAAGGATTAATTAAATACATGACAATAAGATTATTTTATACTTTTTCTTTTATTAGAACGAAATTTGTTAAAAAAATTATTTTGACTAATAATATTTATTATATAAAAATGTTTAAACTGATAAATAAAATTAATTAGAAAAAATATATTTATACACATATATGATCAATATATGTGTTTGTGTATATATATATATATATTTCCAAACAAGTACCAAACCTAACAAAAAAAAACTAAAATCGATTATAAAAATTGAAAATGAAACTGAGTGCTTTTAAAGATACAGCAAATTCTTGAACGAAAATATAATATATCTCATCAGAGGTCTTTGATCAAAACATCCTTTCTGTAATAACATATAAAGTAGAATTCCAAACCATTCCATTAATGCTAAATCAATTCAAACTTCAAATACAACAGGAGAATTATATTTCTATATCATTTCACATTTTTTCGTCATAGAGCATAAACAAAAATATTGGCATAAGATTGAAAATTAGCTAAAGTAAATGATAATAAAAGAAAATAATAACTTTAATAAAAATATCCATAAAATAAATATAAATGAATATCTGAAGTAAGCAAACAAACTCTAACATTGAAATAAATATATATTTTTTTAATATAATAGTATATAGTTGATTTTTTTTCTCAAATATCTTATATATATATATATATTTGTATTTTTATATCTATTATTGTTTATTAATGTTTTCTTATAAATTGTTCAAGTTTCACAAAAAGGAAGTATATTAAAATTTATTAATAATTCGAAAATAAAAAAAAATTAAATAAATCATAAACAAAACATTATGTTCGTTTTATGTGCTGAATAAAAATCTTAATAAATTTCCATAAACATACACATATATCAACATATATATATATATATATATATATATATATATGTTGATATATGTGTTTTATGATAAATTAGCAGCACATCTTGCGAATACAAACAAGACATCAAAACTGCAACACTTGGAAGCGTAATCGAAAACTCTGAACGCGTGTAAAAAAGGTAATAGAATCACGTCATGAATTACAGCTACATTTACCATTCCACGATTGACCTGTTTCAAAACCGCAGTAGAAAAATCGACACCTGTTTCCAGCCACAAATTGAAATATTGTGACATATACTAGTGCAAAGTATACTATACATGTTCGAAACTGAAACAAATCGGATAAGGGTAAATACAGCACGTATATTTAAAATAAAATTTATTTCCAACATAACGTACTAGTGTTGTATGTGGTGGGGCTCTAATTTACAACCAGTAGAGTCTGATTCGAACGAAATTCATTTGACATTGAAACAAATATATGCTAAATTTATGTTGATTGGCGGTTACGGAAAGCATTCAGGTTATTTTATGTCGACAATACTCGTATGAAATATTTTTCATATCGTGTGGATTTATTATGTGTTATTAATGTCACTTCAATTCATATTCAGAGATAGATTCTGCAGTTTCAATAAAAATTAAAAAGAATTCGAGATTAGTCATTTCTAACTCATCCAATCAATTTGTCGAAAAAGAAAACGAATTTTTCTATATATTTTTTCAACAAAAACTTTCAATATTTTATCAAATTTTGAAATTAATGAATCATTCACCTCAAAATTACAAAATTTTATAAATATTTGTTAACCCAAACAAACCAAACATAAACATATATATATATATATATATATATATATATATATATATTTGTGTGTGTGCATATGGCACGAAATTCATTCTTTAGTTAGTAGTATCCAATAACGATCTCAGAATAAACATTTCAAACAAAATAACACCCACTATTAAGTAAATCAAAAATAAACGTCGTGAACACTGTAATGAAAACTCGTAATGATAGTTCGGGCGTAAAAAGCCAATAAAGAACAGAAAGTTCTATTGAATAGTTCAAATGCTTTAGATTAAGAACATAAAAAACACACAAAGGCGGAAAACTGCAGAATAAAATTTCGCCAGTAATTCGAAGAACGAACTGAGCGAAAATATCTAATGGTTTCAACACATATACATCTGTATGTGTAAAGTATATATATATATATATATATATATATATATATATATAGAGAGAGAGAGAGAGAGAGAGAGAGAGAGATTTTGTTTTCACATAAATTCGTCACTTAAAATTAATACAGTTGAAATAAATTAACGTTTGAGACCAAATTACTACACAGTTAATTAATCACATATTTTACATGAAAATCGTATAATCAATAAATCAAATGACCGTTAATAACACTAACAATTTAACATGAATACATCTTTTATGTTGTGGAAGAATACATCTATACAAAATAAATTCAGTGTGCTAATTATAAATCTCTGTTATATACCCACCATAAATTTAATATCGGCAAATGAAAACATATTTTTTGTGACAGAGTATTTACATCTCGTAGGTTGAAAATTTATTAATATAATATTTGGATTAAATAACGGTAGCTTAAATATAGAAATTATCTTCAAAGCACAAAGAAAGAGTATTTACATATGCGTATATTCACACACATTCTAATATATAATTAATATTACATAAATATTAAAATAAATATTTAATAATATAAGATAATAAATTATTACTTTCTCGACATCATTTTATTGCCTGTCTACTTTTACATTCGATTTAATAAAACCATTGATTTTTTCAAATTAAATTTTGTTCAAGTTTATTCACATCTGTCATTTGATTAAAATAAAAAATATATTTTTTTAATGATAAAAATCGGTATTTTTTAATATATCAACATTCTTCTTTCCAGTTTATAAATATCTTTTTTTTATTATGCGAAGGAGAGAAGATTGAATTTCGGCTTTGTAATTCTCAATAGAGATTCTGAAATTGAATTTTCTTTTATAGATATATTGTTGAATATTGAAACTCTGGAAGCACTCCAAATTTTAAATATTGTTACGGTGAAGAAAACCAATCACGTTAATAAATATATTTTTATGTGTTCTTATCATTTCTGATAATGTTTTTGTTATTTATTGAAATTCAGAAATCTCTTTCTGTTTATTGAATTTATAAAAATCAATGTTTATATATTATTATCATAATATATATATATATATATATATATATATATATATATATATAATCATATTTAAAAAATCAGAGTATTAAATTCAAACTTATAAATATATTACAAATTTAGAATCCAAAAAAATGAAATCAAAATATTTTTCATTTCTATATAAAAAAAATTACCATTTAACAATTACTACATTTGATTTCTTTTTATTTTTTAAAAAAATATCAAACAAGTAATTTTGAGCACAATTTAAGAAATCAACGTTGTGAAATTTAATTGTAGTGTTTTCACTGTACACATTCTTGTTTGCTACTTCTGACTCGTAATGGAATACTCGTGTTGTCATGTCAAACGACAAAAAGGCTTTACCTGTTGTCCGAGTTTAGCCTGCATTTCCAGCACAAAGAGTTTTTCTGCACGGGGTTATTAATCTTATGACGCCAACAGATAAACATGTCTCTGTAGTAAAATTATAAGAAAAAATTATGTAAAGCTTATGTTTTACATTTTGTGTTAAAAATTAAGTTCATCTTGAAGATTTTTTTTCTTATCTGAACCACACATTTTTGTATATAATTAAATACTTGCCACTTTTTCGACGTGCCATGTTATAAAATGGCAAAAAAATTAATACGAATTATGTACAGAGGAAAATATACATTTATATTAAATGATGGAATGAAATTAATATTTAAATTAAATTAAAAATAACGATATTAATTTATAAATTATTATCAAAGATAAAATTATGTTTATTATTGCTTAAAATGAATACAAATATAATATATTTTAATTTTCAAATATTCAAATTTCTTTTTTAATTATATATATATAATTGACAAATATTTAAAAAAAATTTAAAAAAATATATAATACTGGATTTTGTGGGATAAAATATTATTAATTTTATAAACCAGAATGTTATTTTTATATCTATTCTTCGAAACGTCTATAAAAATATCTATATAAAACATTTAATAAATACACACCTATATAAAAATTATTGAAGTAAAAACGAAATGTCAGAACGATAATAAATACTTTTGTCAAAATCTTCTATATTAAGAAGAAATATTAATAAAAATACTTAGAAAATAAATTGTTTTGAAAATAAGGTGATGTGAGATAAAAATACACACGGTTTCTATAAATAACTACATAAAAACGGACACAGTCGAGTGAACAGAAGACAAACAAGAATATACTAACAAATGTCTATAATAGAATATATTTTACTTTTTGTCTTTCTATCTATTTTTATTCGATTAAATAATAAATAAATCAAAAATTTTGTAAACGTCGAGCACACGTCTAAATCTGTTATTTGATGGTATTTTAAAAAATGTCAATAATATTCCAGTAAAATTACAGAAACTAATTAAAATGTATATAAATTAAATAATTACATACATACAAGTATATTGGTTGAGAATTAAAATCTCGTGATGAATAACAAAATCTGACTGAATGTAAAACCATTTTGTGGAAAATGTTTCTGAGAATCTCTTAGTTGAGAAATAACATTTTATTAGAGCATTTTCCTAGAAAACAGAGAGAAATTTCCAATGAAACTATTTAAGGATTAGTCATCTTAAGAACAAAATATACAAAAGATATAAATCTCATTTATATATAAGTATTCCTTGTTTGTTTCTAATATGTTTACGTATCATTAAGTAAATTGACTTTGAAGTATACTGTGTAACTATAAAATAAGTATATATAAATGATTTCAATTTATATGATTTTCTATGATTATTAAATTTCTATGATAAAATATTAAACCTACACATATATCAAGATATAATGATTTTCATTTCAAATAAAACAATATTTATAAAAGAAAACATTATTAATTAATCACTCAAAATGAATATAATTCAAAAAGTATTTATCACTAATTTGAAAACAAACAATATTTAATTGAAAAAAGTAATAATATTGATTGTATTTTTTCCAAAATCTTGCAAATCATTTGATCAATCATCTTTTTAAGATCAAAGAAAACACATTCATTAAAAAAAAATGATGTAGAAAAAATGTTACTCAAACTATCGAAAAAACAATTATCCCAAAAAGATATTCTGCTCATGTTGTATTCAGCTCTTAATAATTTCATTAACAATTTTTCGATGATTATGTTAATCTCTTGTTTAAAAATGATTATAGCCATGCAAATTCAGTAGCACGCAAACGTGTTATGTAAATTAGAAGGGGAATCGCGTGACGAAAATTATGTCGTAGTTTTTCCGAATCATTTGTTCTATTTTCAATGCTGCTTCTGCACCGGCGAAATGAAATATGTGCATACTGTAAATTACTTTAATTCCATGTATCTCTCATTGTATAACTGGAATGAAAACATTCTTGTGAATTTTCGTTAACAATATACGTTGCGTGACCAGAAATTATATTTTTGGTAAACATATATATACATATATGTTTTCCTTTATTAATATTTCTCATTTTTCAACTGAAGGCTGATATATAAATTATATGTTATTTATATAATTCTACTTTATTGAAATTAAACTTATAAACGATATATTTCTATAATTATTTGTCCTTGAATAGAAAATATTTTCAATTAGACATTGTTTTTTTAATACTGTATTGATCTTTTTAAATCTATATACATCTACACAAACATACATACACTTATATATATATACATATAATTTAAAAAAATATTACAAACATTCAAAAAGGCATTAATAAAAACAGTTGTGTTGAAATCACTGAAAAATTTGGTTTAATTTCAGTCATTGATGTTACATAGCGTTGTTTTTTAAAAAAATCGCATATAAGAGTTGTAAAATGGTTAGATAAACAGATTTTTGAAAAAGAGTAGATTGGTTGTGCTTATTCTGTTAGAGCAATCATGATTACTAGTCACATTAAATTTGTATAAAGTAACAATATCTAAAGTTACGATAAAATACACAAATATCTGTTAAAAATTAGTATTAAATATGAGAATAGAAATCAATAATAATCTTCAAGATTATTTATCTACTATATTTTCCAAAATTTAATGTGAAATATTGTGTCTAATGAATTTCAGAAATTCAATATACAACAATTAAAGAATCTATAGAATTAACTAATATTTCCTTTATATTATCCATCCCCTGTATATGTACAGCAAGTACATACATGTTTTTTTTTAAAAAAAAAGTACACTTAATTTACAGGTCTATATAAAGCTATAAAAATAAAATATCTGATTAAATTCATGAATGTTTTTCTTCTTTAATTGATAGTAAGTAACTTTCATGCAATTTTCTAAATATCTTAATTGTGGTTTCTACAAAGCTGTACAATAAAAAAAATTCTTTTATATTTCATATAAAGGCCAATAATAAAACAATACGAAGCAATGTATTACGAGGACAAGAAAAAAGTACACTTATTATTTTGACAAAATACCTCCCGGTAATAATTCTGATCTACAACGAACACACAACCCATCGTTCATCAGCCAAACACAACCACAATTCGTCATATACACACGAGTTGAAAAGAACAAGGTCACCGACGTGACCTCAGAACACGCCAACTTCATTACGATGATATATTGGCAGCATTGTGGATTTAACGGAGCGCGTTGTCCGAGAGCAAGAGTACGATGCGGCTTCCCGAAAGCACCAGCACATTATGTTTAGTGCAAGGAGCTGACTACAGCTTCCACCACTATGTCACGTAAATATGACACGGAGCGAGTGATAGCACTCCGCTGCGGGTTATTGCATACCATAGATCCAACATAAAGTCAGGTGAATTCCATCATGATATGGAAATCTTTCGTTATTCAATATGGAAATTTGAAACGAGGAATAAATTTCATATTTTTGACACGAAATAGTAACTTTTATCATTAATAAATGATAAAAACAAATATAGAAATGACTTTAATTTATGGTTTATCAAAGATGATATAAACTCAAAACTACATTTAAATCGTTTTCATTTAGATTATTTCAAAAATTTTCACAATTAAATAATTAATTAATAATTCTAGATTATAAGACAATCTTAACAATCTATCAATTTACAACTCAATAATTAACAAAAAAATACCAGTACATTATATAAAAAAATAAAGAGTTTTAAAAATGTTGAAAAAATTATTCACCAGATATTAAAATCTTTCTTTAATATCAAAGAAAATACCAGAGAAAACACGTTACCAGATATTAACCTCTAAATAGAATAATAACTATAAAATTTATTTAAATATACGTTCAATTTTCTTTAAATAAAATTATTTATATTGAATAAAAAAACTTCGTTGCAAAAAAGATACATTTTAATTACATTACACAGCTATATTAAGACTTCATTTGATTAAATGAATTCTACCAAGCTCGTGAAGGTCAAAAATTATGCTGATAATTAAATCAAATACAATTATACGATATACAACGTATGTAACGATCATTTTTCAGTTTTTTTATTAAGTTTATCTCTCTTAATAAAATTAAAATGAGTATATTTTTTACAAAAAAAAATTGTTACATACAAAATATAATTTGAAATATTTACATATGCTAATCTATAGAAACCAAAAACGAATTCAATTTAAAAACACAGATAATTCGTTTTACAGAAATAACACAATACTTTAGTATTATTATTTTATCAATCGAAATTTATCTTAGAAAATAAGAATAATACAAAATCGTTGATGTAACTACGAACTCTATCTGTGTTTTCTCGCCAGCTATCACTTTAATAGGTTTTCTTTGTGTAATTCATTTATAGTATGTTCAAAAGAGAAACGATATATACATTTTATTATCAGATTGGAATACACGTTTCACTTGTTATATATTTCACACTATACTAGTTTCACTTTGGAAAATAATACTAACAAATTATAAACAATCATAGTGTTTTAATAAATAACGAATTTAATAAATATAAACATTTCAAATAGATTAATACAATATACATCAAACTACTTAAAAATAACACAAGTACAATAATTAAACATAAAAGGAAAAGAAAAATAGAGTTTTAAAATTATTTTATAATAAAAATATATACTAAAAAAATTAATACATTTTTAATTAGAAATAAGAGAAAAATAATTCCTAATTAAATAATGTATATGTTAAATAACAACATTTTTAAATAATTATATTATATATATATATATATATACATATAAATTTATCTAATGTTGTTGGCATGTGAAACGAAGCTTGCAGAACGAATGAGCAATAAACAGCCAACATTTCTTCTAGTCAAATCATCAGAACGTATTATATGTTATAAAATAAAACAAATGTATATGAAAATAGTACGATCATCAAATATTATTAATACTAATTCTGATATTTACACTCTTGTAAATATATTTATAGTATATGAGAAAAACTATCGGTATAAATGTGATTCTTTTTTGGTACAACGAAAATGATAGCACATACTGAAAATAGATTTCATTGAAGTGAAAAAAAATCGACAAAATTTCCATGTTCAAGAACCAATCGTGTTCAGCTTAAATTTCTTATAAGATCTTTAAATTTTGTATTGGATTTTAAAACCTCTCACGAAAATTAATTTAAGTAATGAAACCGAATCCCAAATTTTATTCAAGTATAAAACGTTAAGCTTTGAATGTTTAAAAACTAAAATGTATTTTATACACATAATTTTCTTTTAAATAGTTCAAAAGAAATATAATGTTTAGAACCTTTTACAAGAATTAGTTTAAGTAATTTAAAAAATATTAAATATATTTTTTTGTAATCGAATACTTTTTAACGATTTTTTTTAAACAGAAAATCAATATCACAATAAATAGTATTATTGTAAATTATTTAATTAATGAAAGATTATAGTATATATAAATAACAAAATTAATTATAATCATTTTAATATTTATTTATATACATTTTAATATTTTTTACCTCTGATAAAATATTTAATTAACGAATTATATTCCAGAATATAAAACTTTTTAATATTTAATATAACAGAGTATATTAAACTGAAATTATTGATTATTAAAATAACTGATTTAATTTGGTGGAGCAAATTTAAAAATTTTTTTTTTTAAAAGGTCTCAATATTCTTCTAACTGAATTTTAATTAAATTAATATCAAGAGTCATTCTTATATATTACAAATTAATTTATATTTGAATTTGAAATTAATAATATTTAATATTCAAAATCAACTGAACATACATATCACACATAATACAAAATACCATTCATTTTAAAATCGAATATAAAAGAAATTTTGTTTAAAATAAGAACGAAACTATTTTGAACGCTTCAATAAACAAAATACATTGAAAATGTAATTCAGTAAATATATGTAGATATAAAATTAGTTTAACTTGTGAATACTGCATACACCATTATCTACATGGAGGTGTACATATATATATATATATATATATATATATATATATATATATATATATATCCATTCGTTGCAGATCTCTGGCTGTTCAGTATTTCAGCATTATTCTTCATGTGTTTAGAAGACTAACGTCAGAACCACAACGACAGCACAGCATCGTAATCTGCCAACAGTAATGTGCTTTTCGACGTTTGTACAGTAAATGTCTTCATATCTAATGCAATGAAATGGGCTAAGTGCATTTATTATATATTTATATTTATATATATATATATATATATATATATATATATAAATGTTATTTCATTTATAATGAAAAAAAACATATATACACGTTAACTATAAAAAAAACGTTCACGTATAAAGATAAAAACTAATTTTAAAAAATACTGTTTCCATAAACATATTTCTATAATAATATTTAAAGAAAATACTGAAAAAACTAAAAGTCAAATTTTAAATATTGTTAGATCGAATTTCATAAAATAGGTTACAACAAAATAATAAAATTATTATCAAAACATACACTCGAGCTTTATGACAACTTGACATATTTCTGACATTTCCGTTGTTAATTTCTCTAGTATGCTTAAGAAATATCATACCTTTCATTTTCCACTCCCTAGAATTTTTGAGCACTTTGAAGTATATACGTCTTAATATTACAATTGAGTTAAACACACAACATTCAAAATACAAGTGCTATTTAATCTGGAGGAATATTTTCTGTCGAGATGTTAAATAGGCAATTTATGAAAAAGAATGTTTTTAAACATTGCTTACGAAATTTAAATTTTAATTAAATTACATAGCTACAAAGATTGATTTGGATAAGAGATAGTATAAAACTATTTTCAATAAACACAATGTGAAATAATTTGATAGTTATTTTTAAACTGAATAGAAAATATCAAAATATGTATCAAAATAAAACAATATAAATAACTATATAATTTTTATTCCATGGTGGTTAAATACATATATATATATATATATATATATATATATATATAATCCTAAATTTTTATAAAATGAAAAAGTTTCTAGTTAATGGATGTATTTTTTTAAATTTTATGTTTACTGTTAAATAAAAACATGTCTAATAACTTTAGCAGCCAACATTTTCGGTCATTCCCAAAACACAAGTCTAATTTTCATAACTCTTATTCACATTATTCATTAACTAAATTGGTTAAAACTTGTGTCTATATACATTTGTGTGTATACAAATTTAAATGTATATATATATATATATATAACTATTTATATGAAAAAAGAAAAACAGTTACAAAAAAATACTATTTTCTTTCACAAAACACAACTTTAAATGTACATAAATATGTTAAAAATATTATTTTCAAAATAATTTTATTTGAATTAATGCATCAATAAAATAAATATTGTAATAATTTATTATTACAGCATTATTTTTTATTTTTGTTCTACTTTTTTAATAAGTATATATTTATATATATATATATATATAGAGAGAGAGAGAGAGAGAGAGAGAGAGAGAGAGAGAGAAATTATTTTTTCTATTATCATTTGAACTGATCTTTCACATCGCATTAATTAAATGTTTGACGTTTAAAATCGAAATAAAATAAAAACAATTACTGACGTATTGAAATGAAATCATTTCTGAGTGAAGTGTGATGTGTTAATTGAATTTATTAACCATTGAAGACTAAATGTCATATGTGTTTGACAGGAAAACAACACAAAAATATTGGGTTTCATATCGAATGATTTATTAAAACGTACATACGTACAGTTACCAAAGTAAAAAGTCGCACGTACGAAAACTGTGTACAAGTTCGCAATGTTTTTCGTTTCGTTATTTTCAAATACGCACACAAACACACACACACACACACACACACACACATATATATATATATATATATATTACTTATTACACACAAAACATTCATTTTACTGTTATATACTATAATAATATATACAACGTTTTCATATATATATATATATATATATATATATATATATATATATATATATATATATAATTATTGATTGGGAACTCGGGTATAAAAAGACCCAGGAAGAGACTTATGGATATATAGAACAGAAACATAAGAAAATTCATAGGAATGAAGTGGAAGTGAAAGGTATTGAATCTGTCGAATTGGAAAGTTTTGAAAAAAGTCTATATTCAGCAGTAGATAGAGACTAAAGTTATATATATATATATATATATATATATATATATATATATATATATATATATATATATATACAACTACACATTTCATATTTATCGCAATTTTATTTTTATAAAATCATACTAACAAAATAAATCTATAATATAAATAGACTGGATAAAAAATTAAAGTAATATATTACAAACACTTTTTTATAATAATATAACAGTTTAAGCAATATAATTAAAATGTCGAAAAAACAATCTCTGGAACTGAAATTCTTATTTCTTTAAAAACATATTAATTTTTATATTAAAAATATTTACAGTATGTCTCTCTTTCTAACGTTATATATATATATATATATATATATATATATATATATATATATATATATAATATTTTATAGCACTTAAAAATCTCTTGAACATTTTATGTTTTTATCTTGAAACTTTAATTAGTTTTTGTAAGTTAAAATTTATTTTATAAGAATACAATACACAATCTATTTGAACAGCACTATTTGTTCTTTTTTCTATTTTTATTTTTATAATTCCTTTCAGTTAAAACAACAATACTTATTTAAACATTACTATAAAAGCCCACTGGTTCAATTATTGTCATTCTTTTCTCATTTATCTATTTTTTCGATGCAGTACATCTTTTTGAAAACTAATCAGAGAAGATGTGTTGCTAATCTAATAAATTAGATCAATATATTACTTTTAAGTGAATACTTACGGCATTGTTCTGTAACAACACATATTGAAGCCTAAATCAAATTAAGTAGTCGACAGTCGTGCAGTAAAAAATAGAGACAAAGCCGGATGCTTTATCGATTTGTTCCAAGCTCTCAGCCCACGTGGACTCAAGTGGATAACAGAGATGGAACGAGATAAAAAGAGATACGTTTTCTTAACAAATTCGCAAAAGTTTCGGAAAATTGGTTTAAGTTTGATTGATTATTTCAAGTTTTAAAATACCTGATATATATTAAAATTTTAAAGTTTTAAAGAACTGAAAATTCTAGAGAAATGAAATATATTAATGCAGATATTATAATTAGTTTATGCTTGAAAAGGTTTCTTATATGTCGAATTTTATTAAAAATGTATAATAGTCTAGAGATTATTTTCGTAAACTGAATTTTATAACTTCCATTTTAATCAAGTAAGGTTTTTCATTTTCCTAATTGAAAAAACGTAAAAATGTAAACATAAATAATGCATTGAAACTAAAGTATTCGTTAATTTTTGTATATACAAAATCAATTAAAGAATATTTTTTAGAAAATATATAAACGATTGCAATTAAAATAAACCATTCAATAATATTAAAATATATATCCATAATTTGTTATTTTTCCACTATAAATATTTTGTTATAATTTATTTTTCCACGTACATAAAGTATAATTTTCTCTCACCATTTCTAAATAAATGTAATTAATATTTTCAAATCAAATTATAATCATTAACAAAATATCATTTTTTAATTTTTTATAAAAAATGTAATATCTAGTTTTATTGCCTTAAATTTATTTCTTTTAGTTATTTTTTATGAATACAGTTTTATTTAAAATTATTATTTATTACTTCAACTACATTTATATTTATAAATAAAATTTTGAACAAAAATTCTATTCTTGAAATACAAAAAAAAGTATTACATTTCTCAGTATTTATAAATATTAAATATCTTTTTCGATACAATCTACTAATACAACAATATTTCGTTAAAATAAATATAAAAAATATAAAGGAAAAAAATTCTTACATAAAAAACAACATTTACTTTAAATTTTAACTTATTAAATTTTCCAGATATAAGTGATTAAATAAACATTTTTTTCATGGATTTAAATTTGTATATTTATTTAAATATCATTAAATCAACAACACTTGTACGTTAATTTTATAAAAGAATCAAATATAAAAAAAACACTTATGTTTTATAACAATTTATTATATATGTTTAATACATATATCAATATAATAACTGAAAATTTAAACATTTAAAAAGGTAACAGGGCTTGTTTACAATACAACAAAAAAACATTATTGTAAACAGAAAGAAAATATTTATAAATAACATACACATGTTTGGATATCGTAAAAATTTAAATAAATAAAAAGTATATCTATTGTAAATATGGAAATTGAATGTATATTTTATAACAATATATATATATGTTTTTTTATATACAATATAAAAGATATTTACTTCAGCTAAAATCAAATGTCATTTCAAAACTTTTTGAAGATTCTAAAAAAAAAAAAAAAAAACGTTCGCATTGAAATACTATATTTCTCTGGAACATAAAGTCGTAACGGTCCGAAACATAACTTTTAAGGAAGTCAATAAAACCAGAAACTTTATTACATCCATTTAAAAAATAAAAAATACAATACGAATTAGATAAAAGTTAAGCTACTAACTTGCGCTCAATACCAGACACATACAACACATTTTATTGTCTTTATTTCCCTCTCAAAGTTTTGCTTCGACGTTTTCTACTGACCTTGATCAACACATGCTGTTCCCACGAGATCCATTTATATTCATTTCGCACGATAACATTGAAAAATGACATTTTATCTAGCAACCCTCTTTTTTCTCTTGAGTGCACGTAGGTGCACCAGTATCGTAGCAAAACGATGGCCAAGCGTTAACATATTCTATTTGAGTGAATTATTAAAACGACCTATTACCATCAACATTTTCAGGTCAGTCGAACGTGATGTAGGTTACAATACATGTTTAGATTACAGTGTATAGTTTAGAGATCGAATAAAGCCGTTTAAAAGCTCAGCTTGTCAAATTACATTGGCTCGTAGCATGAAATATGTAGCATAGTGGAAATAAATAGAATAATTTGTTTAATATCATATTTTTACCAATTATTTTCAATAAATTGGCAACAAATTTAATTAGTATTTAGTTATTTTACAATTTGTTACTATTGATTTAGTACTAAATATAAATCACTTTTATACAAATAAATAACTCCATAAATTCCACAAAATTTTACAAGCGTTTAAATAGCTTTTATTAAATCTCATAGTATTTAAATAAATAATTTCTTTCTATAAAAATATTTTACAAACACAAATATAAAGTTTATTAAATTATTTAAACAAAAACTTTAATTTTTAAAGAAATTTAAATGCTTTTATTTTTTTTAAATGAGTTACATTTTAAAAGACTTAGATATTACAATATTCACGCATAATAGATCAATATCATTTAAGTTCAATTTTCTACATAATAATTTATGATTTTATGAAGATAGTGAAAGGTAAGATTAAAGGTAACTAAATTATCTTCAATATAACAACTTGACCTTTGACCTGACCGAAACCGTTAATCTAATTGTTCAAAGACCATAGGTATTCAGTACGATAATATGTCAATGTCGACATTTTGCAGAATTTGTGATAATATTATGTGGATGACTTTAACAAACGAGCAAATTTGACAGATACTAAAATATCGGTCAAGTCAACTGAAACTAATAACAAAAAATCTTATTAAAGTGTAATGGTATTAAAAAGTATTAAATTTATATTTATCTGATTTGTAAATCGTAAATTTCTGTTTCTCTTTATATAAAACGTTATAATTTAATAATAAAAATCGATAACGGTATTGATATTAAAATTAGAATACAGCAAAATTCAGAAACGGCTGATTTCATAATTCAATTCGATATAAATATATCAACTACGCCCTCAGAAAATTACTACACAAATTAGAATGATAACATTAAAATTATGAGGAAATTATAATCGGATTCTGTAAAGCAGGATTTAAGATGAAAACTGCGATAAGGATGAACAGAACTAAACAAGGGTACAAGAGTGAAAAGAACATTTTAGTCTGAGGTTTTCAAATTTATGTATATATATATAATGTGTGCGTGTATATGTATTTGTACAAATTTAGAGACGAACCCCAAGTATCCCGATATTAAATTGAGGTCACTTAGAAGCATGTAATAAATAAGAGAGAAAACTGTAGAACAAGAACATGCATTTTTTATCAAGCAGTTAGTTTATACTTAATATTACAGAGACGAATTTTATTCTGTACAAACTTTAAAAAGCTACTTTTCATGTTCGTTTAAATTTTAATATTTTAAAATCTGAGAATCATTTTTTATTTCATGAATAGTTTATCTTATAAAGTAATTATTGATTAAGGTGTGTAAAGGATGATTGCAATACAAATATAACAGAATAAAAATAAATTTGTTTTCTTTGAAAATTTGTTTATGTTATCGAAGAAACGACTGATCTGTACATTTCAGAATCATCAATATCAATTTTGACGTTAAAACATCTAACATGTCTCTTAGAGTAGAACACAGTAAATATAAATAATGGGTTTATGTGTGAATTTATGTATTTTTCTTACAAAGATGTGAATTTTACTAGAAGAATGTATCTTTTATTCGACAAATATTAATATATAACAGTATATAAATTTTTAATTTTCATAAAAGATTACATATTTTCTTAAAATAATTTCACCTGTAAAATGATTAATGAATTGTCTACATTAAATAAAATAGTAAGATCGAAAATTAACTGAAGGATAAAAACTAATACAATATTCTACAAGTTCACAATGAAAAACAAAATCAATATTGGTTGAAAAAACTGAAAGATATTGACAGACATGTCTATTATGATTGATTGATTATTTGAGGTTTTGAGACACGTAGATATTAAAGCTATTAGCGCACGAATATTGAGATAGAAAGACAATAACTGAATCTAGAATGAAATATGAAATGACTTACTGTTTTTTAAAAAAGAAAATCTGTCATAAGTTTTTTTCATGCTTCTGAAAACATGAAATCGAAAAATTTAAACGAAATAAAAATAATAGTTCTGAAAATACTAATATTATATAATAAAATAACTATCGAAAAAAATATTTACACAAGTATAATATTTTACTGTATTTTTCTCAATATCTGATCTTTTATTCTACATTTGTCTTTTGCTTAAATCATATTTTTTAAATGTGTCGACGTAAATCACAATTAACTGTGCAATTATGTAATTTAATCGAAAAAAACGACAGATACACCAATCAAAAAATAATATTTAATAATTTACGACTTCGACTCGACAAATAAATGAATCAAAAATAACCACCAGATTAAAACACATTACATCCCTTAAATCAAAATTGATACGATCATCAAATTACCAAAACATACAACTTGTTATAATCATTTGTAAACATTCGAACGCAAAATAGTCAACAGAAAACTCTGTTAACATCAATTAATAATGTGATAGTTGATCACAAACAGTTGTATATATTAGGAACGCCCAGTATGCAATTTTAGAGCTACATTTAACCTACCTGTCAAACTACGGCCTTTATACAGATTCCAATTTTAAACATTTGATAAATGTTTTCGAAATCCATCGGGATTTAGTAGCTTTAGTTCTATCAATTTTTCATTTAATCAAATTATATTCTGTACTAAATTTTTATCAGATCTTATCAAATATTAATGAAAATCATAAAGTTTTGAGTACGATGTTATGTTCACATATAACAATGTTATGAAGTCACTAATCTTAAGTATGTATTAAAAAGAGGACTATTTTAACCACAATAAAGATCATAATATAATACTTTATGGACCACAATTCTGTCAGACACACATAAGTGCTTTGGTTTCTGACAGCATTTTAATCTTGACGCCATGTGTGAATGGCATGTTCAGTACCTTAAAGAACTCGTCAATAAGCTTTATATACTTTAATGAATTTTGTAGTTTACATTAAAAATAGTAACAAATACTGAAAAAATGACAATATCTGCAAAACTGATATTTCTCCTATTTTTCATTATATTAATAAAAAAGATTTATCTATCTTCTTCGTCAGTACCATAAAAATAAGAATTATTACACAAATATTAATATAAGTAAATGAAATTGTTAAGTAATCTTTATAATATTTTTAATAGACAAGTTTTTAATTATAAAATAAATCAAATACTAAAAAAATTAAATTGATAAAAACTGCATTTCAAACAAAAATAAAATATAAATAGTTTAAAATACAATCAAAAATTATACATCATTTAAATTTTATTTATAAAAATTTAAATTTATTTTTCTATAAGTTTTTCAAATATACAAAAAAAAATAATAACATTTATTGCTGATAAAAGTATTAAGCTATTTTATTACTGAATTTCATAATTTCGTACAAGAAAAGTTTAATGGGTCATTTAAAACATCTTCAATTTTATTAATGTTCGAAAATATTTCTAAAGTACAATCATTAAAATAATGTATGATAATTCAGTTATTAAAAGTGCTGTAATTTAAAATAACTTAAAATAGTACTTCATTTAGAAAACAAATAACCTCGTTCTGATTATTAATCTCAAAACGTACATTAATCGCAATTACTTTTTACTTTTATCTTATTAAAATAAAAAAATGTATGCAAAATTTATTAATAATTTTAATTAAAATTAAATTCAATAACGTTTACAATAATCTAAATTGAACTTACCTTTAATAAACATTTGAGTGTAATTAAAATTTTCCTAGCATGAGGTTCTGCAAGAAATTAAAATTTAAACGCATTTACTTACATATAGTAAAAATTATGATCTATTTATATCTCGAGTTTTAATTAAATATTTTCTTCAGAGAATTATTATCTTTTGAAATTTTTGATAAATTCAAAGGTAAATTTTATGTTATATACTAATATATATATATATATATATATATATATATATATATATAATAAATACACACAATACTTAAACGATATTGGTTTTCACTGCTCCATTTAACAACAATATTCATCCCGTTAGTCAAATAAGAAATAAATAAACAATAAATACAGTTTCAATGTTATAACAAGAAACACTCTTCCGCTATCAAACAGGAATTGCAATTGTTCACGGATCGCTTGAACAATCATTATTAAAGAAACGTGGTCATTTGTAACACGATCTTGAAACTTTTTTCTAGTTAATATAAATATTGAATTTTCACACGAGTACAGATGATCCATAATTGTTTTTGGAATTTGTCAAGTTCATTTTCAGTTTATTTACAAACATTTTTTTATTCTATCTTATTCAAAATTTAGTAAGAAAACCAAATAATTTAAGATGTGGAATTTTTTAAAGAATTATTGTAATTAGTAGTTACCAATTGAAATTAAATTAAATGACTAAAAATTATTCAAACATTTAAAACTCTTTAATGACAGATGTTAATCAATTTGTATACTAAAAAGATAATTAAATAAATTACAATTTTAACTATAAAATATGTTATATATTTAAAACTCAGTAATAATATTATATATATATATATAATTTCATACAAACACATTTAAAAAATTTCTTTTCGTTGAAGTAGTTCAAGCATTTTATTCATACGATTTTAAAACCATTTATTTAAATAGACATAAAAGTTTCATACAACGTATTTATATATGTATATACACACATATATATATATATATATATATATATATATATATATATATATATATATATATATAATATGATTACAAGTACTGCCTATTCAAAAATATTTTCACGTACATGAATAAATGTCTAGCTAGATAAGAAATTGAATAGAAATGAACATAATGCTGTAGAAAACGGATAAAAAATTTCATCTATTAATGCCTCATACATTGTCTCCATCAAAAAAAGCACACACAAACGTGTATTGTCAGTCATGACTTATGGATACATATGGTGGTTACTAAACTAAAATTGAGAACAACATTGCTCAGCGAGGCATGAAGAGATAAATAATTGTATCACAAGAATAGATAGCAAAAGAAATAACTGAACAAGACATCAGAATTATAGATAAGGGAAAGAAATAAACTTTTTTAAGTATGAGTCAGATATATTGGAGCAGTTTCAAAATTATAAATGGTTGGAAATTTTGTTTGAAATGAATTGAAAGAAATATGATAAAGATTTGAGTAAACATTTGTGATATTAAAAAAATAGAATAATTAAGTAATATAATATAAAATCAAAATCTATAATTCTTCTTACAAGCCATATATTTGTCTGTTTTTTTAAAAAATGTTATTTCGATTAACTAACTTGTTATTATATTCTATTTATTCGACGTGAAATAAACACGATTTTAAATAAATATAATTTTACATCTCTTTAATACGATATCAAGCAATTCATACAAAACTGTTCGAAAGAATTCATTCTCGAGATTCTTCTTATAGAAAAAAATATGTATTTGTATAAAAAACTATTTACTGTAAAAATTATTTTATCATATTCTGTTTACTTAAATTTTATATCAAATTTAAATAAAACATCCCATCAATATTAATGAACATAAGTTCAGAGAGTTAAAATTGTGTTTGTATTTCTTCAACGTAATAACAAAATAAAAAATTTCAAGCTTGTATTTAAATTCTTTCAATGTACTTGATTTTCCAGCATAAACGATTTTTTCACGGTAACTCGCAAGAAGTCGTCTGTTAATATTAATCAGAAACTTTTTTACATCTTACAAAAATATTCATCATTACATAACCATGATACGAATGAATAAGGAGTAACCAGATAGCAATGAGAGTAATCATTTTATCATTCACTTATTCTGTTGCCATTAGATATTTTTACAAATTCAACACCAGCTCTACTTTGACCTTTTAATATATTTCATCAAATAATTTTCACTTATATCTCATACATACATTCATATATATATATATATATATATATATATATATATATATATATATATATATATATATATAATGAGAATAATATAAAACATTAAAATTTTAAAAAAATACAAATTAATTTAAATTTAAAATAAATTAAAATGATTCTGTCATCAATTTGTTTCAAATAAATAATACTTTAATCACCTAATATGATTACATTTTGTCAAATGAACATTATCAATCAATATTGTATTAAAAAATTATTAAAAATTCAATCAATACACGCGTTACATTATTATATTTCCTAACTTTATTTTATATTAATTTTGTAAATTGTCATTGACCTATATTTTGAAAATTCCGAAACATAATTAAGTTATTTTAGATTTTAAAAATATTTACATTTCAACATACAAATAATAAATTTTATTTTATTTCAATTATTATTCCAATGCTCTCTCTCTTTATATATATATATATATATATATATGTGTGTGTGTGTGTGTGTGTGTGTGTATGTATAATAAATTAATAGATGAATTTAATAATCAAGATTCAACAGTAAGAAAAAATGATAAAAAAACTAAAATCATAAAAGAAATAGAAAAGTTTAAAAGAAAGAAGAAAAAAGCACAAATGTATTTTTCAACTCTGTAATGCAGGTCACTCATTTTTCCTTTAGCAACAATGTGACAAAAAAAACTCGACAGAAGTTCTAAGTTTACATCATTCTATAAAACATTTTCTATTTTACTTTTTTAAGGAGTGAACTATTTTTCTTCGTAATTTATATTCGTATCAATTATTTATTCTTCGAGTAAGTTTATATGAGTCAATTTCTCAAATATTAAATAATTCAATTTATTTTTCTTATTATTTATAAGCTACGTTACGATTGCTATTGCAACAACCAAACGTAACTTAAATATACCAAAAACGGATTCATTAATACTTAGTCCATTTAACATTATCTAAAATTCATTTACGACCCAATTACTTGAGATACACGTATCACAATGACAATTATCCCTTCGTAAATTTATCACGAGGAAAATATATCTCAGCGGTCTAGAAGTTTAACTGTTTGATTACTTTCGAAATTGTACACCTCGTGATTATGAAACACCGCTGGGTAAAGGAAGTCCCAGTAAAATCATATTGTACAACATCTACAATCTAAAACTTTAGTGCTACGAATTCGAAATTATTTATTACTTTACAAAAATCTCTATAAGTCTCTCTGACATATTTTGTAAACAACACTTCAGTATTAATTTAATGTTCTATCTATACGAAATTTGATAAAAATGTATTTATTACAAAAAAAACCCATCTCTTAATCACACATGTTTGTTTTTCTCGATTCGTGTTTTCAGCTGTTAAGAACAAAACAATTTGTATAAAATATTATATTCAACTATTAGTCTTGATATATATATATATATATATATATATATATAAACTAATTTATTAATTAATTCAACACATTTTATTTACTCTATGTCAGTGTAAATAAAAGCACGTATAATTTGAAACTCCGAACAACAAACATCAACAAACATACACATTCATATATTAAACCTTAATAAAGACAGTGCTGTGAAAACAACACATAGTAGAAATTACTTACGATGCGGATTACATCATTTTTATGTTATATATAATACTTAAGATTAATGTTAGATATTCCAAGATATATATTACCAAATATGTTGCTTATGATAATTTATTTCTTTGTCTTATATGTATCGAATTTTGAAAACGTTAGATTAAACAATATGTATTTACGAAAATAAATATTTTCTCTCAATGTAAGAAACAGATCAGAAAAATATTTTTTTTTAAATAATTCTATATAATGTGTATGTATATACATACATATATATATATATATATATATATATATATATATATATATATATATATATATATATATATATATATATATATATATATATATATATATATATATATATATATATATATATATATATATATATATATATATATATATATGTTTGTATAAATTGTACTTATATAAGTTATCTCATCATCGGTCATTCAAAAAAGATGCATTTTATTTAAGAATTAAGGGTGATGTGGCACCTTATATATGAATTATAATTAATATAATTTTAAAAAAATATTTCTTTAAGATACAAATATATATATATATATATATATATATATATATATATATAAAATCAAAATAAATGTTTTTACTATATTTGAACTACATAACTACAAAAATTGATATTTTTTTTTAAGAAAAATATCATTTTCATTATACTTTATATTATTTTTTCCATTCATATGTTCTTCTGTTTGACTTTGAATTCTGAAACCTTACAATTACTCACCTCCATATATATAGTGCGTTATTTATATTTTGTACCTCTGGAGTCATCGTCAGGTATTTTTCCAATATGAATCAATAACTTAGTTATTATTTCAAAGAATCAAAATTATTACTAACACAAAATACAATAAGATATATAAATGACACTAATGTTTTTACAATCCAAAAAGTTCAATTTTTCATTACATCTGATAATTTCTTGAACTATTTATCAGTTCGTATTTTTCATTTAAATGAACATTTTTCTGAATTAATAAATATAATTTAATATTAAAAAATTCGAATATTAAATGAAAATATATAATACCATAAAATACATTAAATGTAACAGTTAACAATGTCATAAAGTAGTTGTTACTGAACTGTAATAAACACGTTTTAAATTACTTGTCTCATTTTGAATTCTTTCGAAAATAGTTTTTAATGTTTTATAATTCAATTTTATTAAATATTTTTATAACATTTTCTGGGGAACTTTTAAAAAAAATCCTTCTATCAAACATAAAATTTTCATATTCTTAAATCCATTTCACTTTATATCTGTCAGATTTTTATGTGTCTCAGATTTTATTTTTGTATGAATTTTATATAAACCTGTTATTACAAAAAATCTGATGTTTTCTTTGAACATAAAAATACGAAACATAAAACGTGCTTGCATAGATGCAACCGACGACGGCAATGGTGATAAAATAAACTGTTTGTATATCTTCACTTCTAACATACCATTTTCAATTAACGAGTTCATTCGATTACGACGATAATCGAATCAACATATCAAAGATGACGTCATTCAAGTAATAAGTACACAGCATAGATACACAACACATCATATATAGTTAGAGTTGGCATCTCTAGACCAACGCTTAAAATATGGTAATGGACGCAGACGCAATATCAAGATGATTCATAGTAATTGCCCGGCGTCTCTCTGACCCCGAGTGTAGTGCAAGCAAAAATATCTGCTACACTCGCACCATTCTGCGCCTGAACACACGAACATATACCTCAAGGGTCAGCCTAGTGGACAGCATCGATTTCTGACGATCCAAAACATTTTTTTCTTATATATTGTATCTAGAAGATGGTGTGTGGACACGATCTTTCTCAGAATGAAAATTCAATTGGTTGTAGAACACCACTTCGTTCGCACAAAATGTATATTATGCGGAGTGTATAAATCGTCTTTTATTGTTGAAATTCTATGAGCTTCCGACAAGGGATGTTAATATGGATTCTTTTTATGGAATTCGGAATTTATGTACGCTCTAACGATAAGTGAATGATTTATACTAAACTCAAATGTTTCAAAATTAAATTTTATAATTAATTATATCAGGTTTCCAAACACTCGGCTGCTATCTTTCTATATCAACAGTTTTAATCTTTTATAAAAGCCATAACATTTTATGAATTCTTATAAGTGAATAATTTTATTTACAAAATAAACTAATTAAAAAATAAACTAAAAAAATCGAAATTTAATGTAATCTCTTAATCTGAAATATTATTTGTAAAAACAGTTTTTCAAAATACCGAAAATAATACATTTGATTTAAAGTTAAAGAAAGTTCTGACCTATGTCAAAATTTTGCATTTCATTAATTATTTATTTAATTAATTACTATTTTATGTTATTTCAAGTCAACAACTAAACAATCAAAATGAACATATATATATAAATATATATATATATATTATGTGTGTATAAGAACACGTAACACATGATTTTCAGAAAAATGTTTTGTTAATCAAAGAAGAATACGTATTTCCTTTAAGATGATTTTTCTTCAGAACTTTCTTGTATTTTCATACAATTATACTGATTGTTATTTTTCG
This sequence comes from Neoneuromus ignobilis, assembly GCA_029203775.1. Classification (NCBI taxonomy): domain Eukaryota; kingdom Metazoa; phylum Arthropoda; class Insecta; order Megaloptera; family Corydalidae; genus Neoneuromus; species Neoneuromus ignobilis. The sequence goes on along the minus strand of CP092093.1, from coordinate 8,843,188 downwards.
TTTTGTCTCTATAACATCAAGTAATTTCGAATCAAGTTTATTATATTTTTTCTATTGATTAAACTCTGTTTTCCACGAGTGTGTAGAAATTTTGAAATTTATTTTATTATTATTTATTTTATTTATAGTTGAAATGTTTTTATTATAAATACATATTTTTTTCAATATTTATAACATAATTAATACTAATGAAATAAATATTAATTATATATTTATTTTACTGTTAAAATATTTTAATGGCATGCTGAATGTTTGTTAAGTAATAATTTCAAATGGTTGAAATAAAAAATGAAATAATTTAATTAGTAATATTCAAAGAAATAACAGATTAAAAAAAGTAATACACGTTTATAAAAAACATTGAAGTAAAATTTACCTAACAGGAAAATACTGGAACAAAAGTATTTGTAATACGAATTTTTCACGAACTCCGTAACTTAATACTGCTTTTCTGCAAAATTATAAAAGTGAAATTTAATATATTATAAACTTCAGCAAACTTCATACAGCTACAATATTATGTAAAATCATTCTGAAAGCTTCAACATTTTGAAAAGATTTTTTGTACGACTTAAAAGATAATTGATTCTCAAGTATTACGTATTTAGTGAATAATTTTATAGAATATATTGAACAGAAAAAATATATTTAAAATGTCAAATTTTGATTGATGTTACACTATACATACACAAACAATTTCAAATATATGGGAAAAAGGTGAAAGACATTGATAAATATGTGGTTTTTTCAAGATTTGTATTTTTGTATTGCATTTAATTTAATTTATAATATTTTATGATAAATATACTACTATATGAATTATTAAAATATTATAATATATATATATATAAATTTTAAATTCGTTATTGGATACAAAAAAATAACGAAATAATTCCTTAAAAAAATTTATATTTCCTTCATTGTTTCCTTTATAAGTTACTTCATTTTAAAAACTAGACATAACTATCATGTCCCAAAAATATAAAAATTCTTCAATAAAACCTAGTTTTCAAGAACTCGATATTTTTCAACCATGTATTTTTAAATATTTAAAAACTAAATGATAAAAACATAATATTTCAATAAATTAATATTCATATACATAAATAATTCTTTTATGTCAAATAATAATTGTTAACATTACTAGAAAAGCAAAACCTTTACAAATAAATCATATTATATCATTAAAGATTATTCTGTGACAGGTTATATATTTTTGAATTTTAAAATTCGTTTAAAATTTTAAGTAAAACAAAAAATGCACTTCAAAATATTATAATTTTTTTATTACATACCTTATATTATGATTCTGAAATTTAACTTTGAATAAAAAACTTTCATGTATCCAAAAAAATATGTTTACAAAAATAAAACTGAACAAATTTCAAAAGGTGTAATAAATAAAAAGCTACTGTTTATTAATTGTCATTTACTCCATATGCTATAAATTAATTTTATTATTTTTTTCCTTCAATTTTTTCCTTCTCAAACTTTTCATTTCGTCTGAACAATTAAATCATACAATTAATGCTAATATAATGACTTCCATAAATTTTTCACAAACATTTTACGTCATGTAAATAATACATAAACTGAATTTAATTGCTTTCATTCTTTATATATATATATATATATATATATATATATATATATATATATATATATATATATATATATATACATATATACTTATATAAACTATTTATATATTTCAATTAATTTATTAACAAACTCTGAAATTAATTATCTCAAACTAATTATCACATTTGTAGAATTACGACCTATGTCTTTCATCAAATGCTGTCACGCACAATTGTATATCAAAAATAACATTGAATAATATAAATATTTGTTACATTTAATCAATATTTAATATTATTTCCTTATATTTAAACATAAAAATATTTATATAATGACTTCTTAGGAATAACTGAAAATATATGTATTTATATTTAACCAATATTATTTCTATAATAACACAACAAATATTTATTATATTGATTTTAATACAACTATATATAAATTAAAACAATTTGTTAATTAATATATTGTAATTATTTAAAAAATATATTATTCTTTTTGATAATAATTTCAACAAAATATATTTTGTTGAAAAAATGATTATTTCAAATTATTAAAAATCTATAATTGTAGAGAATTTTTTTTTAATTATTATTATAAAAAAAAATTATTGAGTCATTTTTCTAAAAAAATAAATGTGAAGAAAAAGAAATAATAAAATGTTAAAAATATTTCAAGTCATGGACTTATTATAAATCAATGCCTCTTTAAATAAAAGAACATTCACATTCAAAACAATTTAAACTGCAAATTAAAAGAAACGCAAAGCATAATAAACAGAAATTAAAAAATTACTACCCTTTTTAATAGCATCGTTTAAAACATCAAAAACTTTCTATATTTTACGTTCATATAAATAATCCATTTTATTTCTACAAGAGTTTAAATGATTAAAACTTTCATTTGAATAAATCTATGTACGAGATTTTTTGATTTTATTTAAAATTTCATTAGAGTGTTTAAGACACTTATACAAGCTATATTAACGAATGTGCATTTCGTAAATACGTTAACAAAATCTTATTAGAAAATCTACCAGTTGCTTCGATAAAATTCTATACTCATAGCTTTAATCGAACGATTCACAAGCACTAAAAGCACTATTGAAAGGCGATTATAAGTTATCAGATTAACTACGAATATGTGTTTTAATCCTAATACCATAGTTCGGAAAATGTGACAGAAATTTATAACTAAAAACGAATTGAACTCAAAAGCACTTAAAAAACTTTTTCTTTTATTATTTATGTACATACATATATATATATAATAAAAAAGTATTATCATAATTGGAAATACTGTTATATAAAAATATAATTAATCATCCTGTCATTTTTTTAAATGTTTTAATATTGTTTGTACAAATGACATTGAAAAAATTACGATCGTTAAATATTTAAACTCAATTATTTATTATTTACACTCATAATTAAATCAGATTATTAATATACATAATTTTACATTGTAATAAATCAATGTTATATTATTTATAATAATATCATTTTATGTTAAATATACTATTTCACTTTGAATTTACCTACATCATAAATTTTCTATAATAATAGCTCTATAAAATATTACATGCTATATAAAAAATTTTATTTACTTATATATATATATATATATATATATATATATATATATATATATTTCTCCTAGATGTAAAATAATCATAATAGTTTTCAGATATCATTAAAATTTTAAAAAGCAATTTTTCATAAATGAAAGTATGAAAATTGGATAACTTTATCGAAGCACGTACTCTTCATATTTCATATTGACATTTTAATAGTAAACAAACTATATAAAGAACTAAACTGTAATATTATCTTACTAGCTGAGAGACTGGCACGGTCTCCAAATTGATTGATTTTTAATAAGTTTACAGAATATTTTCGTTCTAAATTCTGAGAATTATATTTGACAAAAATACTTTTCAGTAAATACCATATAAATGTAAATTTGAAAATATTGATAAATTATTTCCTATTTTTCGTAATTTAAATAATTTACTAAATCATGATATTAAATAGTCTAAATATGTAAAAATTACAAACATGGAACAAGAAAAATATTTAGTAACGTTTAAAATGAAATGAATATTTAAACAAACTTAGACGAATATTTGAGCATGGAAATGGTATGAATATTTAAACAAAGAGGACATTGCGGAAAAATAACATCTGTGTGTTTTGAAGAAGAGGAAATAACATGTAATGAATGTGTGGCAAAATAGGATAAAGAAAAGAAAAAATGTAGAAAAATATACAATATATTTGACTAGAAAAACAGGGTAAAAATAAAACTTGTCAACACTTCAAAAAAATATGTTAATATAAAAGAAATTAAATTGTTATTAAAATTAAATCAAATGAAATCAATATTGATACATAAAATATAAATTTTTAAAATGTAAAAATAATTAAAATATTTTACATACAAAGCAAAATTTTAAATTATAAAAATAATATGTTGTGCAAAGACAGTAAAAACATTTTCACAGTAATGGAAAATTGAAAATTATTAACAAATCGTTTTATAATTTTTTTCAATGTGTTAAATTACAAAAACTAATTTTACATTATTTTATCAAAAAATAGAAGCAAAAAGTATTTAATTTAATAACACAATTCAACTCGACCGAATATAAACAACATATTTAATAAAACGTTAACTAAAAATATAAAGCAATTACTGCGTTAATTTTTCGTATCAGAACTTTTTTATGTATCAGATATTCACGTACTAACATAAAAATGAATTTATATCAAAAAAATCCGCATACTATTTTGTGTATGAAAATTAAACAATTTAATATATATATAATATTTCCATTTATGTTCACCGCGTGTCATGCGGGAGATTGCGTTCGATTCCCAGTGTTGATGAAATATATATTATATATATATATATATATATAATATTTCCATTTATGTGTGTTGAATAATTAAATGGATAATGAAAAAAAAATGAAACTAAGTTGAACGATAAATAAATATATATATTTCAGATATCGTAATATGATTTTCTGTTGAGTGTTTTAATTAAACCAGCCAAGCGTTTACAACAAACCTTTAATTGTTTAATGTTCATTGAACTAATATACCTTTTAATTATTTCTTCCGAGAAAAAATATTGAAACACGAAACCGTTTCAAGCTGATGAATAACAACGTGCTTAAAGATAATTCTACATGCTTAAAGTATTTGTGTTTAATTATTTTCAAAGTGATTTCAGTTTCAGAGAATTTCAGATTATTTTTGTATTGTTCTTTTCATTTGAAATGTTATTTCTATCTCAAGCAACAATTTTTATATTTTTTTTCAAACATACGTTTTTTACAGTTCATTTAAATTAATCGTATGGATTTCTATACGTTTTTTTTAAAAAAAAATAATAACAATAATGTCTAATTCAATCGAAATTTTATTTATAGAGTGACAAAAGTAATACATTATATATATATATATATATATATATATATATAAACATTTATTAATATGCAATAATAAATACAATATAAATTAATTGAAATTCATAGATAACAACATTTTAAAAAATTCAAATATCATTTTTTTATATTTTGTAGAACAGCTTTATTGATCTCATATCATTATTTTTGTTTCTCGAGCTTGGAAAGTAAATTTTTCCTGAACAATAATGTCATAAAGAAAAATGTGCAGAATGACCCTGCAATTAACCTCAAAAAGTTTATACTGTTCAAAAACAAAACTTTCTATATTTGCAGAGAAAATGCATACAGGTAAAATATTTGATATCGAAAATAAACAGAAACTTTTCTAATATATTTTCCTTTCGGACATTTATTTATTTCCACATTGACTAACCCTCATCTACGTGTATATTTATGTATACTTTATATATATATATATATATATATATATATATATATATATATATATATATTAACTTGCATGTGTTAAGAGCTCTGCATTTTTAAATTTACTGTAAGTGACTACACTCGAAAGTTTAGTAATCCAATGACACGGGTTGCAGAGAGAAAACCGTCATTGAATTATTCAACGAAATAGCGAAAAATAGAGAGCAATATTTAACGTGACTAAAAGGTGTGTTCAAAGAAGATATATATAGAGGACAAGAATAGTATTGGTCGTTATGTAAAAACATACTGAAATTTATCGAACAGAAAAAAAGTAATATGGTAATCGCGAGAACAAAAATATATTCAACGAGGATATTAAACATTATATATTTACAAGATAGATTTATTTTCTATTTTATGAGATTCAAGTGAATAAAAAGTGTTTATCTTTAGAAATGTGTAGACGTTCGTCGAATACAACTATAATAAAATTAAAAAATGTCAAATATCACTTTTAATAAAAATGTGTTTAAATGAATATCAGAACAGAAAGATAATTGTATTAATTTTTATTTTTCATGTAACAATGTAACAAAAAAAATATTTATCTCTTTTAATTACAATTTCATTGATGAAAAAAATCATTCGATACATCAAATAAATTAATAATAAATTCAAATCGAGGGCACAAAAAACATACATTTCACAATTATCAACATGTAAATAACACCAAACGTTGAATTTTTAATAAAAATTTAGCATAATTCGTGTCGGTAATTTTCGCTACCGATGACACAAAAACTGGATTTAATTTCGAACGAAAAATAAATAATCTAAAAACACAAATAATAAATTAACTTGACGAAATCCAGACATTAAAATATACAAATAATTATACATGTACATAGAGTACCTTCGAAAACAGCCCTTATTGTCTACATAAAATGTAAATGTAACTGTTTACATACTCTCCCAAATCATCGGCTAACAAAAAAACATTTAAACGACTTTATAATACCGTTATATACCGAATAATGGTTTTACGACTACAATGACGCGATCGTTTCAGGGTGATTTCGAGAAACGTTCGTTTTTTCGTCCACGAGCTTAATTTAATCGGTCACTACACTACAGAAAATACTGTGAAATACACACTATGGCTATCCGGGTGGATGAGTACAGGACCATATCATGCAGATTTAGTGCGAATGATACTATTATAAACTGATACATATTTTGATAGAGCCAGACTGATTGGTAAAAAAAGCACAGGATAAAATAGTCATTTATTGAAATACCAAGTTTTAATTTCAAATAACTGTACAGTTATATTTTTGTCTTGTTGAAGAATATTTATATTAGAAGTTAACATTTATACAAATAAAAATAAAACATATTTAATTACAAACATACTATATTTGTTAGTCTATTCTAAAAAATTAAAATTTTCTAGCAAGTTTTATCATTTTTTTCTATACAATTATTTTTTATTAACAAACTACTCATAATATTTAATTATTGACTATTTAATTGTTAAATATATTAACTTATATACCAGTAATTTTAAATCAGATATATATATATATATATATATATATATATATATATATATCACTTTTTACAAGTGAATGAAACAAATTAAGCTATTTATTTCAACGCCAATGTACAATTTCCGTTTTATAAATCCTATAGTAATACTTTAATTTGCTTTAATTCCTTATCTTAAACCCAATTTCATGTATTCTGAATATAAATTTCCTTTATTGGTTTCTAAATCAATTAACATTTCAAATGTGAGTATTACTTGTTAACGTATCAAATATTCAATTTTTACAAATTGTTTTATTTATACTTTTCCATAGATTTTTTTATTATCAACACATATTTAAAATATAAAAAAAATATTAAAATCATAACAAAAAAATAATCCAATATATATATATGTGTATGTGTAATACATATAAGTTAGTATATAACATATTTTTATAATAAAATCATCATCTGTAAAGTAAACATATAATAAATAAAAAATTTTAAATTGAAAAATCAAACTATATAAAAAAGATAAACCCAAAAACAAGTATTAAAATAACAAATAAAAAATGTAATATTGTTTAGAGTATACAACATTCCCCAGAATGCACATCAATAGAACAAATACGTATGTATATACCAGTAAAACGAATCAATAAATGACAAATAATAAAAAAACACACAACTGCTATTTCAGACTTGTTAAACAAACTAAATACAAAATAAATATAGATGATAAATTTAAAATATTTCAGAAAAATAAATTCAAACTATGTAAAAACATGATGAATTCAATTAATAAATTTGTATTTAACAATTAATTAATTAATATAAATATATATATAAAATTTAATCAAAAAGTTAATTTTAATAAAATGTTGAATAAATTTATATTTCATATAGATTTACTATTTTTGGAAATGAGGAGATAATTTCAAAAAATAAGAGAAATGTAAAAAATGCACTAATTTAAAACCAATATATGAATTGATAAGAATATAAATGCATAAAAATTAATAATTTACTAATAAAGATTTGTGAATAATTTAAACACTTGAGCTTTATACTATAGGAAGATATAATTTTCGATCCAAATATGAAACATTAAATTAATAAAAACAAGATCAACATTCATCTTCTGAAAATGGACTATGACAAAAAATAACTAATAAAGTAAAAAAAATTAAATACATATATAATTTTTAGATTAAAAAAAAGATAATAAATGTTAATACATATGAAAATAAACTACTAAAAATCAACTTGTAGAATATTGCACCTAAATAAAGGATAAAAGAGAAAACTGAGATAAACAAGAATTTATCGATATAAACCGTAATTGAATTGAAATACTTTAGTCGTATAAATAGAATAACCAAAAAATATATAAGTGAATATGAAAAAAAAATGAAAATATTTAGAAATTTGAAGTAAATATATAGCAAAATAATATATAAAATAAATATAAAAATTACTGTAAAAACAGAAAATAATGCATGTTGAAAAATTTAAGACAGTTTATTTTATAAAGATCCTTGGCTTAGATGAAACATCAAAAATCAATTTAACATTATTTAATTTTTAAAAAAGAAACTTGTCAGATTGCTGCACAGAACGAATCATATTACAATATAATTAAAAAAATATAAAAATAAATATTATTTTTAAATATATAATACAGAATATACAACGTTTTATATAAAATATAATGAACATCAAAACAAACTTTTTTAAAGCTATATAGACATGACTGAACTCTAAAATACATTTTTTCAAAAAAATTCTTATATATATCTTCTCCAATTGTTAACAACAAAAGGGTAATTATTAGGGGAAGCATATCTAAAGAAATACATGTATATAAAAATATATATACATATGTGTGTATGTGTGTGTATATATTTATTCTACAGTACAGTCTCCATTACGTTTCATAAATGTGCACCAACGTGAAAACAATGCCTTTACATCGTCGTGAAATAAACTTTCATCTTGTTGCTTTTATACAACAACGTCGAGATGTCCGAACAAATAAAAGTCTCGGAGAATAAGGTCTCCACTTTATGCAAAATGAGGAAGGAGGAGCCACGTATACTTTTTATATCAACTTTTTTCTTTATTCTGCTACGGATAAATAACGTGAAACCTTATCATTTCATTTTTGTTATCTTTTTTCAATCGTTTATATTGTATTATAAAGTAATATCGATAAACAACATTTTTTTATAATAATATTTATTTACAAATAATGTAATTTTCAAAAAAATCGTTGATAAATATTACATTGAATAATTTATTGTATATAATAATCAATTAATTCACACAATATCAAATAAATTATTAAAACACAATTTTCTATAGCTTAAAAAAAATCAATTGACATTTATAATATACGCAAACATTTTTTTATTTCACTTGAAAATATATTCAGGGATTTAAAAGCATTTCATATTTAATACCTAAATTTATCATGATTATAAATGGAACAAAACAACGATCTGTAATTAGCACATTTCTAACTGAATTAATTGAAACGCGATATTTGATTTTCACTACTATACTTCATTAATTAAATATATCTTCATTATGGCTGACAATACCGTCTTCAATAGTTTATTGACTAACCTCAACTCTTTATTCAAAATACACATAGAATGAGTTAATCAATCGAATAAGTGCAAATTCGACAAATTTTATTCAAATTACGATTTTTGTATTTAAACTATTTAAATACATTTATATTTAAGGTGGCCCTAATGAAACTGAAGATTTTAAACATATATTTACTTACTACTAGTATTTACTATTCTTTATTATCCTTTAGTTTCATTTGGGCCAACTTATATATATATATATATGTGTGTGTGTGTGTGTGTGTATTGAAATGAAATATTTTTCAAAATTTCAAAAAATTTTTACAACAGTTACAATATTTGAAAATTTTCTAATACATTGATATTTTGTGTACTTTTGTACTATTACATTTTTATTAAATCTATTTTTAATTATCTTCTTTGGAAGTTAATTTATTAATATATTTGACAAAGTTTTTTTTATGATTTCTATTAAAGTTTTATTTACATTCTATAAATATTAATCTCTTATTTTTTTCATATATTGTATGAATATATATATATATATATATATATATATATATATATATATATATATATATATATATATAAACAAAATACAAATACAAGAAACTAAAAAAAGGTTATAAAAAATGTCGACTGTTACAATATCATAACTTTAATATCTTCATATATGTTTCTCTACAATAGACAACACACGATGTTTGTTTACCCCAGAGACAGATTAAGCCATATATTTCACTATACTAAATTGTTATATGATTACCTCTTCTTTAATCTCCTACACACACACTCACATAAGTGTGTGTGTATGTATGTATGTATGTATGCATATATATATATATATATATATATATATATATACGAATCCTAGCATTGGATGAGGATACGTGCGTGAAGCACAATTGAACCTTGAATTGTTGAATATCAAACACTTTTTTCCATATGTACATATATTATAATTTTAAAACGTGTTCCAAACATCTCAAAGGAAATATTTTGTATTTCTTTATGTTTACAATATAATTTTCTTCAAAAAAAAACTTATTTGTTCCAAACAAAAAAAAGTGATCTGAATAAAATATGAGATTATTGAAATATTTAAGTCTAAAATAAATCTTTTTTACAAAAAAAAGGATTTCATGTATGGTAAAAATGCGAAGACTTTGAAAAAGAAATATTCAACAGAAATATTTTGTTAGTTTCATTTTTTTTAATTCCAGTGAATAATCAAGAAAGAAATAAAATTATATGATTAAAAAATTCATTTGTGAAATCAGTTAAGTTCGTTTGAAAATTTCATATTTACAATTAATTTTCTTGAATTAAATAAATATTTTTTAAATGTAATTTGAGAGATATACTAAATAATAAATCAACTTCAATTAAGTAATAACAAAGTTAGTGTTCAATACTTTATATAAATAAATATAACAATATTAAGAAAATAGTTGAAAGGTTAAATTCAAAAGCGCCGCATAATAATTAGCAACTGACGTTCTAATAACTATACCACGGTCATTTCACAATTATGATCAATTAAATTGTCTGCTAGATAACCATAATTAATTTCAAATCTGAATATACTAGTTTCTACTCTCAAGATCTAAGTAAGTTAACTGAACCGATAAGCTAATTTACTTTGTCGATAACTATTAGAATATCAATTAAAACGTGTTATAATAATAAAAATCAATACTGTATAAAATGAAATATATCAAAAAAATCGTTATCATTTAACAAAATTTATTAAGAATGTCAACAACCATACTTACAATTTAACACGCCGATTTATTTACTAATATTTCAGTATACAAAATTAAATAATAAATTATATTGAGATATGATCTGAAACTGTCGAGAACATGAAAGTATTTTAAATCGTAATGACATAACAATGTTCGTATAAAAGAATATCGTCACGCAAAGTATTTAAGTATTGTGATAATATCAATTAATCTAATAACTTCCAATCCGGACCTGCAAACACATCATTGTTATAACAATAAAAAGAACCGGAAACGAAACGTAACGTTTCGTTTGTGTACGTGTCGGAAATATTAATGTGCGTGCGAATGAAATGGAAATTTTGCCAGAAAGCTCAAAGTTTTATAAAGAGCGGCTACTAAAACGATGCTTGAATAACAAGCTGGACTTTATCTATCCAACGAACAATCGGCCTTTTTTCTGAAAATTGCACGAATCTTCATTAATAAATCTCGTTTTCTACTTGATATAACCGTATTTTAAATGTTTGATTAATGCACTTGGTTTATAATGTAAGAATAATCGATAAAATCTTAAATTTGTATTTTAAAATTTTACGATTAAATTTTTAAAGTATTTGTATTAATTTTTCTGATAAGTTATTATTCAAAAAAAAATACAATTGATTACTTTGTTAATAATTTTAATCTATAATAATTAAATGTGCTTAAAATAAAATAAAAAATTTCAATAAATATTCATTTCATCTACTAATATTTTTGTTGTGATTAATTTTTATTAATAATGTTTTTTCATTACTTTTTTTAAATTTTAATATTAAATCAATATTTACTTTAAATCCTTTTATTTCTTTTTTTTAAATTAGAAAATTTATTAAATAATAATCAAAATTTATTTATTTATGTTCGTTAGGGAACAATAAAAATTTATTATTGTAAAAAAAACTTATTCATTAATAACTTTAATCTATAATTCATAATTAATTGAATGTAAGTAAAACATATTATTTTCCCAAAAAAGGTCAGGTTATGAACAACACTGAAAATATTTTCTCTTGTTTCATTTTCATGAAAGTTTTATGAAGCTCATTTTTCTTCTGTATTTCATATTATATATATATATATATATATATATATATATAAACATCATGTATTTTTCTCATGAGTTTATTACATATATATTTACTTTTATCAAGAAAATATATTAACACTGCCGACCTAATAGATCCCATATGAGCTCAACCCTTAACAAATTTGCGAGAAATTTTTAAAAATAAACGTTTCAACTAAAATAAATGACTTCAAAACTATAATACTTTTAATGTCGACTTAAAATTTCAAATAGACATTAAAACTTTAAATAAACATCAAATGTTACTGCAACGTCTGTTTATATTTTATAAATTAAAATTATACGAGAATGAAATTTCATATAAAATATAATTTCAAATTATGAAAAGCAGAAAATATGAATAAAAAAATATAATGAGAAATTTATCTGTTTTTTTAATACTACATCTCATTTTTATGATGTAAATTATAACTGGAAGTAAAAACTAAATACTTTTTAAAAAAATAGAATTTATCAAAAAATGCTGATATGGATTATTGTATATTTTTAAAAAATTGCAAAATTTAATGTTTTTTTGATAGATTAATGTTGAAAGTTTTGAAAACAAAAAAGATTTTCTTGTCTGTATTATTCACTCAAACTAATGATAAAATATGTGTAATTTCGACGACTGGTCCATCGCGAATATAAAACCCGTTAACTATGAGTTATTCGAGGACAATAACTATTAAATTAAATTAATTTTACAATCAATTGTTCGTAATTTATCTGTCTTTGTTTCAAATGACTATTTGAGGTAATCAATATTAATTGAAACGTAAAGATTTAATGGTATACACGTAAGGTCATTGAAGACCGCGTAGGTATCATTCATAATTGGCGGAGTCGGTTTAATTGGCAATTAGGGCACTAAGGTCACGCCACGCCCATTGTAGTGATTCGTCGTGATTGTGCGTCAGTGCTGCCAATTACTTGCGTGTCAACATGTAATTACATTTCGTATATCCACACGATAACTCTATCAATGAATTAAGTTCTTTATAACATCTGACAAAGAACAGACATATTGAGACCATCCTTTGAAATATATACGTATCTCGCTCGTACGTCACGTCGTCAGTATAATCTTCACACGTTTATTATTTATTACTTCCAGTTTACTTTTTTACGTTGACCATAAAATATCATAAGCTTAACTATATGGCCATAAATGGATTACTTTTATTGTCGTTTTTATTCACAGTGTATCCATTGGTAATGCTATTCTCTCGAGTGTTATTCCATTCTACACATTTGGAGACTACTCAAAAATGTTGACCATACCTGCGAGCTTTTATTCAATGCGATAATTTTATTCGTTATGACAGTTTTTTCAGATTGTTTTAATCAAAGGTATGGAACTACCAATGCATTACAACATTTCATTTCATTATTCATTATATATATAATACACATAAATAATATATTAATAATCGAATTAGTTGCAATTATTACCATTTGAAAAATTAAACTTAAATACAAAATTATATAGTGATGCTATTTCATTCAAGAGATAAATAGATAATTTTCTAAACATATCATTGAAAGTAAACAGACAATAAGGAAATGAGAAAATCGGAGATTAGTATCAATTATAGCAAACAGAAAAATCCGACAACTACATTTATATCAAGCAGCAAATGTCGACAAATTAAACCTAAAGCAATTTAATTAAACGACGAATAAAGCTTCTGTAGTAACATAAAATTCTGAAAAGAAATCTGTCACTCTGTCACTATCGGAAAGACATTTTAATCGGAACTTCTTTCATTTGAGACAAATCAAAACATTTTACTACTCTTTTTAGATTATATAGATATATGTTTGACAATAATTGAAAAGATTGATTCAAGGAATGGACGAACATTTTTATCGATCGAGCTGATTCTACAAACTGATAAAAACAATTTGTATATATTTATGAATAAATTTATAATTACTTATTATTTACACTAACTCACATTTAATTATGTAAAATAATACAATGTTCTTTAATATAAAACTATCTTCACATCAAATAAAATAATAACATTTTAATTATCAACAAGTATTTTTTAGTTGTTTTGTTCTTTTTATATACTCATAGCTATAATTAATCATTTATATAAAATCTTAATGCCACTACTTCTGTATCATATAACGGTCAATTTCAACACTTGTACTAGTTCTTCAAACAGTATATGCATACTGATTTTTGATTGTGATATTAGGGTCATAAATAAATTAAAATTGCTGCCAAAAACCAGTATCTGTTATAAATGTAAACTAAAAATGGTAATAACATTAGTCACAGACAACAGAAAGACCAGCTATTAGTCTTGTATACAACAGAAAAAGTAACCTTGATTTTTTTTCATATGAAAAAAGTAAATATTTTTTATTATATATCTATTAACTTTATATAAAAATGAAATTATTCTTAAACTATGAAAACATTCAATAATTTGGACGTTAAAATATTTCTGCTTTTAAGAAAAAAAAATAAATGTTTATTTGTTCTTGACAACTTAAACGCAGCTATTAAACTGTCATTTTTATTAGTAAATTAAATATGAAATGTATTTCTATGAATACATTGTTTGTTTTAAATTTATGTTGTAAATAGTATCGTTCTTTCTGTTCATATGAATATCTATTTTTAACTTCTTTTACAGTTCTCATATAAATAGTATTTCCGTTCTGAATTATTTTACAATGACAACACAAATTTATTCAATTTTTAAACAGATATATTTCAATTAATATGATTAAATGTTTAATACTCAATGATTTGAATATTGTTATGATTAATTAACATAAATATATTTTTTTATAAACAAAATAAAACAGGTAGATTAAACGTTTTAATTATAAATCAATATCTTTTTCTAATCCTATGAATATTTGCAAATAATTTTCACAAATTTAATGTTTGTGATGACCGTGATTGGTTTGTGAACATATAACGTATAATACGCTTATAGATGCAAAAGGTTTAATAGGGATCTTACTGGTCCCGTGGGAGATTTAATGCTAAGTTATGAGACTCTTCAGCACGTATAACATTACCGTATATCATATTAGGGACAATGTATTATGAAACTTTAACAATATAGTTATAATAAAAATAAATTTCTTTTAATTGATATCTACAATAAAATCAAAATGTTTGAACTTGCAAGTATAGAAATACTTTTTGCTTTGACTAATTATTCAAATTATATTTTTTATATTTTTAATTTCGTTAATTAATCGATTATTAAAAACATCTTTTTACTAATAAATTAAATCATTACTCTAAATGAATTTTATCACTATATCAAACTAACTTATTATCAAAACAATTCAATGATAATCAAATTAAATTCTATACGTCAAACTGCATATTTCTTATTCTTATTTTATTTATTTTTACATTATCTACAATTATTATTGTATTTTCATATAAAGTATCATTTTTGAATTCTATTATAATTATTTACTATGAATATGAGTATATATGTATAAAATATGATGTATTAATAAGTTAATTACCTTTGACTTAACATCTCCAATAAAACGTTAAAAAATACTATTACATTAACGAAACTCGTACAATTATTTTATTGTCTTTGTTATGTCACAAAACAATTCAACCCTAAAAAGACTGATCACCGCAACAGCAATAGGCATTTCGTTTTTAGAAAATCCAACCCAAAAATATAAATATAAAAAGCTTCCATCGTCTTTTTCCCATCGAATGACGGCTCAAGTGGACGATTCTTTCTTTTATACAATCCTCTATCACCATTCTCGGAGTCCACATAAGCGGACCGTAAAAAAGAGAACCTTCCGAGATAAAATCTTCAAGTAGACGCGTATCTGTAAAACTGTGTCAGTGTTGCGACGAAGGAAAAAAAACAAAAAGGGTTACGTAAAAGCATACGTTGTAATCGAAGTAGTGGCATCTCGAACGAGTGTTGTCGTGAAGCAACAAAAATCGATTACGAGATAGTATACAATCCGGTCGAATGAATGATACCACCGGTAGATGCCTCTACATGTGTGTACAAGTCGATGGTTGTAATTATACATTCCTAGGATTATTTCGATGAAATGTCGTTGGAAGATTCTGTTTATATATATATATATATATATATATATATATATATATATATATATATATATACACGAACACAAATGTAATGCAAATACTTAATAAAAAGTCAAAGCACTGTTAATAAAATATGTAAAACAACCACTCTCTACATACACATCTTTTATAACTAAAAGCAAATTGCAAATAAAATAAAAATGTACATACATACACTTACAACTCACTTAAAAAGGCTAACATTTTTATATGACAAAATCATCTAGTAAACAAATTTACTATTCTTTAAAAAATGCAATAAAAGTCTTGTAAAAAAATATTTTCATTACATTCTTATAAAAAATTTAATACATGTATAATATATATATATATTCCACTACTGGACCATTGCTAACATTCATTGGTATTTGGTCATATTCACCACGCTGACCAGGCGGATTGGTGAAGATTTTTTATTCGGGGTTTACTCCTTCTCGACAGTTATTTTTTACAAGATGAGGTTGTCGGCCTTCATGCTCAACCCTCGACTTGAAAACGAGGACTCTCCGACTGGGAATCGAACGCAATCTCCCGCATGACACGCGGTGATAACCACTGTACTACCCAGTCGGTGTATATATATATATATATATATATATATATATATATATATATATATATATATATATATATATATATATATATATATATATATATATATATATATATATATATATATAGAATTGATTGACGAACATACAATGAACTGTATTTTATAAATTTTTATTTATTATTTACAAAAGTCTCCGACTATGTAATACACACTTCTAAACGTATCTTATTATTTTTCGCATTGTTTACAACTTATTGGCATCAAAAATAACAACCGTAGTTACCTTTACTTATTTATTTATTTATTATTGTTGCGTATCAATAATAATTCGTTGCAACAATATATATATAGTAAATTTCCTTAAATTTTATCTTCAATTTTTTGTTCTAACATTCTTCCATTAATCTAAAATTATAATTTATATTACAGCTATTAAAACATTACACTTCAACAAGATTGCGGTATCTCATATTCGACTATCACAAAAAAATAATGAGTGTATAAAAAAGAACAGCACAAATATAAGAATGCAAAAAGAGTATCATATCTAAATCTAACTGTATTTAAAAATCTTTAAATATACAATAGTCTTTTTAACATATCAAAATTCACATTTTTAATTACAAAAGTAGCACAAAAATCATATAATTATTACTGTTTGAAATAATAAATAAAATAAAGAAATGTATATATATATATATATATATATATATATATATATATATGTATATATATTGTACGATCATAATAGATCATTTAAGTTTGATATGATATTCGAAGTTAATGAAACAATTTTTATGCACAACATATAAACATACATAAACTTATAAACTTGCATTCTCACATGAACGTATATATGTATATATATATATATATATATATATATATATATATATATATATATATATATATATGTATGTATGTATGTATATACCTAATCATAATATTGATATACTTTCTTAATTGTTTTTATACAGTTTTTAAATGAAAACGAAAAAATAAAAGTTAAATTACAGTTATATTTTATCGTCGGTTCTCTGACACAGATTCATCTTTTACATTCATTCCATGCTGTTTCATTCACGTCAAAATAAAAGACAGAATTTGAATAGACGTTCTCGTTTTATTGATGATCACAGATCATTTTTTTTTTAATTAGATCAAAAAAACGTGTTTCTGAAGATGTTTCAATTACTAGTGAAGAAAACAGGAGATCGATTCCAATTTTCAGATTCACTTCAAAAAAAATGTCCAGGATTGATTTTACATTTTAATTGACGATCAGATGATATTTTCAGATATATATATATATATATATATATATATATATATATATATATATATTACATTTTTTGCCCATATATATATATATATATATATATATATATATATATATATACGAGTATATATGGGCAAAAAAAGTGTAATTATAAAATATCTAATTATGCCAACTTATCTGAACTACATGTTTATGCCGAGTATGTATTGTTTACATTTTTTTTATTATTAGATATTATTTTGTACTAACATACTAGAAAGATAAGTATTTATAAAGGAAAAATATACAGATAATTCTGTAATTAAAAAATAAAAAACAGCTTGTACGATAATCACCCATAACGTATATGTAAATTAATGTACATATACTTTTATATATATATATATATAAGTATATTTATATAAATAAAAGTCTACAATTTAAACAAATACTTTTTTTAAAAGTATTTTGACTAAGAAACAAATGTATATATTTTGTCTTATATCTTAAGTTTTTTTTCTACTAATTAAAACATTATTAAAAAGATATAATAGAATTATTTCAAAATAGTTTTTTTAATTATGTAGCTATATTAGTTATTGATTAACCTTTTAAAAAAATCCTTTTTTAACCATCAAATTAATATATATATATATATATATATATATATATATATATATATATATATATAAGAACTAAACACGAAAAGATTCAATTAAATATTAATTTTTAGAGATTTTTATTATAACATGGGAATAATATATATCAATATACAATACACAACACTATATAAATATCTATGTATGTGTATATTATCTACATTGAATGTTCAAAATTAATACTATTTTAAATAAATGATGAACAATTATCTAAATAAATTTATCTTTAATTATATACTTTCTTTTTATAATTAATGAATATCTTTATGAAAGAAAAGAATATTATAAAAAAAGTAAAATGTTTTTTTTTGTATTTTGGTTTATTTCAAACGATTACAAAAATAAAATAAATAAACCAACTCGTTTCTATATAAAATATTATCGTTATCTACAATAGTAAAAGTAAATGTTCAAATAATGAAGTCAATATGTAAATGATAACTGCTACATCCTCGAGCAATATTCAAAATCCTACTGGTCCAAATTAAATATATCATTTCACTCAGGTTATTCATCAAAAATATTAAGCACGAATTACAATATAAATATTTTTATTACAAATCTTGTACGTCCAAAAAACTGTACATTTGTTTAGATGTAATACTAAAATTTTCAATGAACTCTGAAAACTTAATAATTTGTATATTTCTCAATATATATTAATTATTCATAGATACACATATATTAATTATTCATAATATATATTATTATTATTATTTTCAATATATATTAATTATTCATAGATACATATATAAATATATAATTTATAATTATTTAACAATATTCCAATTTAATACAAATTATATTTTTTAAAATATGTTAATACCCAATATTTTGTTTTATATATCACATAGAAAAAAATATGTCCCATATTATTTACTATTTCTCATGAAATAAATACCTTTAACTTATCTCCCTATATGCACATTACTAATTGCAATTTTACTTTTTTGATTGTATAATTTTGTATATAAAATAGTTTTAAAAAATTCGTTACAAATAATTCTGTCATATGAAATAATAAGTAACTGCATATATACATATTATATTCATTCATAATTGATTATATATATATATATATATATATATATATACATATATATAAATGTATAAAAGCTGAAAAAAGCACTACAAGCTCTTTATCAAGATGATAGATAGGGTTGAAAACAGCACAAGTTTATGCATACAGTGAGTTGAGCAACAGCTGTCTATTGTCTGCCTGTATATTGTAAGCCACCATTAATAAAACGAAACAGAATGTCTGTTTTATGTGATAAATATTAAATGCATTTCCTTATTAATATCGATACTCTGTTATTGTTAAAACGCCGGAAATATGGTCATATATAAATACGTGAGGGAAGGAGAGAATGAAATATTATACGAAGAATATAAATAATAAACCGTTCTTTTAATGGTTTCACAGTTTTGGTTGATGTTCATTATTTTTGGTTTATAACGAAATAATTCTATGGATTCGTCATGCAAGTTTAATGAGTCAATATAAATGATTCCCATATCGTTGAGTATTCAAGGTTTAACAATTGGTAATGTTTTTTCTGTAATTATAAGATATAGATTCAAATGACATTTTTTATTTCATTTACAATTATATAAAAATAAAATTGTTTCATTTTTTCCTAATTAACAATTAAAATAAATTCGATATATTTTTTATTTTTTAATTTAACTAACAGATTATTTGAATTAATATACTCAATGTATTTTATAAGAAAAAAGTAAGTAATAAAATACAAACTCACGATTCAGTTATCAAAAAATTTGATTTTTTATTCCCAGGTACAATTAAAATTAATTGCCTATATCTAACAAATCGACCATATATAGATGTATAAAATTTAAATTCAGTTGTAATTAAAATAATATTTCCCAAATCGTTTCAATGCTTTGATATGATGAAAAGCTTTTAGAACTTAACAAATTTCAACATTAACAAACGAAATATTTTATAAAGAGGAACAAATGCTCTACTAATTAAATGATTTAAACATAAAATCTACTGAAATAAATCATTTGATTAACCCTTTATGTATATATATATATATATATATATATATATATATATATATATATAACAAGACATGTTTTTAAATATTTATATCCTTAGTTAATTGAATAACAATGTTTTACTGAATTCAAATGAATTTATAATTTCCCTCTCAAAAAATTAATCATTACCATACTCTCTTAAGTTTTACCCCATCTTTTTTTGTTATAATCTAATTTTGTAAAAAACATTTATTTTCAATTCGTTTTCCAAAATGTTCTACTTACATCGATTTTCTTATTATTTTTGCACAATAATCTTACTACACTAACTATTTTAGACAGAGATCGCTTCCCAAACCAGTCGTTAATCTACTTGGCACATAAATCTATCGTTGATTGTAGCTGCCAGTGCACGCACTTTTTATCCAACACACACATTTTTATTTATATGTAAAAAGAGAAAAAAGAGAATAAGAAAAAGAATAAACTGTATTAGTTTTTTTACAAAAAAACATGGTATTGAAAAAATAAATCAAAAATTGACCCACAAATGAATGAGACACAATTAAACTTAATAAGTCAGTTTTTATAACACATTTTATAAATAATATATTATTTAATTTTTTATATAATCGTTGTAATTAAACAATATAAAGATTTATTAACGAAGATTAGAATTAATTAAAAAAATATTAGTATTTTAAAAAAATATTCTTATGATTTTTTTACCAATAAATATATATATATATATATATATATATATATATATATATATATATATATATAAAACTAGTTATAAAAATAAAAATGTGTTATTATTAAACATATATTTATAAATGATTAATTTAAAATGGTAGTAAATTTCGTGTTTTTGAAAAATACTACGAATATATTTTTTAGAATTAATGTATATAATATAACACCGACTTGTTTACGATTAATCAATCTTTTTCCAAATAAAAGATGACAGAATGTATAAACATATTTGATCTATTTAAAATTTCAACCAATATTATAACCTTGATATTTTATTCTATTCGACATCTATCAATTTTTAATTATATTTTTAGATAACATATTTTTCAAATGTTAATTGAGTTTTCAGTAATGACATTTAAAAAACTGATGAATAATTCAGTTTTTCATCAAACAGTTCCAATTTTATATACATTTTTTTCTCTTGATACTCGTTCATTTTCATCTACTCATATTCTAATTAAGTCTACCTATATGAAATTTTATTACGTGTTTAATTTTTGTGATTACTTTATGAAAAAAGAACTTTATTCAAAAATTTACATTTTAAATTGTAGTTTAATGGTTATTTCTATTGTAAAAAGTAGTTTACTTTTTCAAAAATGTTTTTTTTTAAAAAATATGGTTATATAAAATATTAAATCCGAGTACTTTTTTAATTGCAATTTATATTTATAATAGCTGAAAACTAAAAGATAAAAATAATTACATTTTAATATATAATTTTTTACATAAAAATATTTAAGAAATAATTAAGTTCTCTCTAAAGTTCACTTTTTATTAACCACACAAAATTGTACATTTAATATACTGTAGTATTTCTATATTTTAATTTTGGATAAAAAATATTTATAAATAGTATAAAAAATAATCCATATATAACAAACTTATTTCTTCCATTACAGAACTATATATAAACTTCTAGTCGTTATTTCTTTTCTTGGAATAAATAAAATATTGAAAATATCGATGATAAAAAATATAATTGAAAATTCTTGTTTGTAAAGTGACACGTGTTTTAAACAAACCTAAATTTCAAACAGAACTCAATATTTTACACGTCTTTATTATGTACATACAAATATCAAAATTTTCATCAAACAATGTATTATTATTTCTGCGAATGTGTCTCGGGTGTGCTTTTTGCGGCACGCTTGAGACACATTTACAAAACTGAAACGGTTAACCATTGTTGAACTGAAACATATTTTAAAATCTATCTATACAAATATACAAAAAAAGTTAAATGAAATGTATTTTTCAATTTATATATATATATATATATATATATATATATATATATATATATACATGTTTGCGTACAAAAAAATTGAAATAGAATATTATCTTTTAATTTTGTAAAATATACAATTATATTAAAATTGTATTGAGAAAACCCAAAAAAATGTTAAATTAATACAACTATACAATTTAAACATTTAATTTCTAATTTGATGTTCAATAAAAAAACTATCAAAATTCAAATATTGCTCAGTTTTACCTCTGTGAATACATAATCACTGATAATAACCAAAAAACTTGATTGGAACATTTATTGAAATAGCATAAATTGTATTATTAATCTAAATAAATATAATTATTAGAAAATCCAAATATAGCACAAGAAATAACATATTTTAAAATATGTTGTAATAGAAAAACATATTTTGAGTGTGTTCCGTTTTAATTCAGTAATTTATTACTTTTTTATTATATCATTTTAAAAATAACTAAATTTTTTGAAAGCATTAAATCAAAATATATTTTTTTATATTGTGAATAAATTTAAATATTTTTGTATTTGAATGTAAAGAAAATGAGAAAAAATCAAATCATTACACATTTTTATAAAACCCATATCATTTCATGTCTTTAGTATTATTTTTTTCTTCTACAGGGAATTTGTCAAAATTATATACTGATAAAAAAATAAAAAATACAATATCAAATTTTAAATTCCACCAATAAGTTTCTTGAATAAACTACAAAAATTGAAATTTACTCTTTAAACAAATTGAATATCTGTTTATTTTATTCTATTTTTAAAAGAATTTAATTCATAATAACATTTTTTATGTATGTGTGTGTGTGTGTAAACATACATTGATACATACATACATATATATATATATATATATATATATATATATCACATCATAAAGCTCATATCAATCCACTACTGGACGAAAGTCTCATTGAATGCTAACATTCACTGGTATTTAGTCATATTCACCACCCTGACCAGGCGGATTGGTGAAGATTTTTTATTCGGGATTTACTCCCTTAACTTTTCGACAGTTATTTTTTTACAAGATGAGGTTGTCAGCCTTCATACTCAACCCTCGAAAGTGAGGGACTCTCCGATACGCGGTGATGCAAACCACTGTGCTACCCAGTCGGTACATATATATATATATATATATATATATATATATATATATATATATATATATATATATATATGTATGTATGTATGTATTAATAAAGTAAATCATATTTATAACAATAATTAATAAAAAAATAAATGTTCAATGACAATCAATGAAATAGAGAAAAAAACAAACGTCGTTAATTTAATTAAAATTGTATGACTGATTGCTATTAATATTTTTAATCCATTACAGTAATATTTGTATTGTTAATAATAAATGGTATCATAAATTTGATTTCAATGTAAATATATCAAACCCTCGTCAAGTTAAAAAGATATTATTTCAACACTACATGCCACCAAACTAATGACTTATGGGTTCACTTATGACCAGCATTGCTTTTCATTAAATAAACGATTTTCTGCTCTATTAATATTAATGTTGTATTCAATCTAAAATAACGCTGAATACTAAAATAAAACAGTTGTCTTACTAGACTATTACTCAATTAATAAACTGAATAATTACAGTCGAATTTTGTATTCAATATTTGTTTAATAATAAACTTTTTATAATATTTCTTATTTAATCAGAACGATTTTTTTAATTAATTACTTATAAGAAGATGAAAATTATTATTAATTGGACAAAATGGGAATAAAAATTAAAATTCCTAAAAAAATATATTTGCAAAAGATGGTCGTCTATATTTTTAAATTTTATAGGAATATTTTCTTAGTTTAAAAATCCTCTCGTATTTCCACTAAAGATCATTAAACATTTTAAATTCGCTTCAATTTTTATTCTATTCTCAGAATCAATCTTACTAAACCAACTTCCCATAATTACAACTTAATGTTCTCATTTTCCTCTTACCATTCGCAGAATGTAGATCGTTTTTCATTTTATACTCTGGCACGTTTTTCATCTTATATACAAGAACCTGTTAACCTCACATGGTACACAGAACATCTTTATAGTGATAAGATTGTCATCTATGTGTTTTTTTTTATCTGACATAAGACGAGATTTCTTCAGAGTTTCAAGAAAATAGTCTTCGACGACTCATGTTTGTACTGACTTGTACGTACTTTTTTTCTTTTTAGATGAGTTTTATATTCGGATTGTCTTTATACATTTATCATCAGTTATTACGATGTCATGACAAACTATACTTTCAAGAAATTTCAACAGTTGGTTATTTTATCATAATCTAATAAAAAAATATATTAAATAATATTACTGATGAATATGCATGAAAGATATTTACTGATGTATGATGAATTTTATGATAAGTTTTACATTCATAATATTTTTAAGTTTATTTTTAATAAACTTTGTATACACACACAGATATATATATATATATATATATATATATATATATATAAACATGTGTGAGCATGTGTATATTCATAAATATAAATAAAGACAGAAAACGGAACTTAAATAGGATGACCACAAGACAAAAGATATAAAATAATTTGTCGTTATAAACATACTCGTATATAAAGTAATATATATATATATATATAAACGTAGGGGAAAACACAAAACAATATGTTGTATATGTAACGCTTGAATCATCATCTATCATATAATTATGGTGCACTGAACAATGTTGTCATAACATTGAACTAATAACAATAATGTAATGTAAAACTATATCAAAACAAATAACTATATTCAATATTTGTAGGTTCTTCTGTTATTAAACCATGGAGATGTTATGAACGAGCACAAGTTTTGGAAATAGGACACCCGAGATCATATGAAGGCTACTTCAATTAATTGTACTTTAGTTTGTTACTTCCATATATGATTCTGTTCTCGAGATACGGCTCTCCTCACCGCCAAACGCAACTAATTAAAACGAAGTTCGTGAAATTGTCTCTCATTGCCTTACTTAATCCATTGAGAATAATTATTAACTTAAACTTGGAAAGAAACTAACTATATATACATGTGTGTGTACACACACACACACACACACACACATATATATATATATATGCATGTGTGTATGTATGTATGTATGTATAGAAATAGAGAAGAAACTAAAGTAAAAAAGAGAAGGAGATTTAAGCTGACTAACATTAAGTTTATCTTAATTATATTATTTAACTAAAGAAATATCTAACAACTGATTACCTTCTACAAAATAAAGTGAAAAAATATTACTTATAATTATTTTTGTGTCATGTAGATAATTACAAAGAACTTTACTAAAAAAAATCATTAAAAATAAAAAATATTAAATTACACATAAAAAAGCCTTCATTAAAAAATAAAAATATTTCAAAAGTCAATATGAATAATTAAAATTTACATATGAACTAATTACATCCACTGAAAAAGTTAAAATATTAAAAAAATATATGTATTTAACACGTATACAGATAAATATTTATCTCTATGTGTTTATTTCGGACAACTTTATATAATTTTCAAATTAATTTTCCGTTAATTAAACAAATATAATTTGCCCAGTGAATACATACATATACATACATATATATATATATATATATATATATATATATATATATATATAAACATTTTATCAATAATATATTTAATACAGTGTGTAGGTTGCTGAATCCGTTGTAGTTAATTATAACAGAAAAAAAAATACATCACACAAAATGTTCTATGAATCTATTACATGGCATAGACCTGTGTTATCCAAAAATAGAATCAGCACATAAAATACAAATTCAATAGTGGCCATATTTTCATGAACATGATACTTGTAATTTAAGATTCAATTTAAACTTAAACGAAATTCAGACGAAATGAAAACTCAATAAGAAATATTTCTACTTATTTAATAATTATAAACTGAAATCTTACATGTGCAATTAAACTATAATAAATTTAATAAAAGTCTGGAATCATTTTTAGTTAAATTTTTTAAATATAATTCAAACTGATCAAAATAAAAAAGATATTTTATATTTACATACATATATAAGAGAATATTTTTCTAAAATTAATTATAGAAAAACGTGCATGTATTAATATTTTAAATTTTTATATAAACATTTTGAATTGTTGGTAAATTAACAGGCAAATATACATAATAGATAGAAAAGTAGAAAAAACATTTTATATTTATAAATATATGTGTAAACATATAACCATAAAAATATATTTAAATAATCATAAGAAAAAAATGGTATATTGCTCTTTACTGTATTACTCAGAATAAAAAAATTAACGATTTAAAAAAAATCAATACAATAATTATAATTAAATGAAGATAAAATAAAATGAAAAACTATAAAGACATATTTTTTCTGAATATATATATATATATATATATATATATATATATATATATGAATAATTATCTAGTTTAATCTTTTTAGTCACAATATTACTATCAAACTGTACTGATTTACATGATGAATACCTGGCTGTAGGTTCTACGTATTTCTATTAACATACATATGTGGATATTCTCCTTCATTTTATATCATTAATATTCTGTCATCTCACATTTCTAAAAATGTATATATATATATATATATAACAAGTGTATGTAAATGTGGGTGTCTATCTAGTTTCATGTATAAATTGTTTCTATGTCACAAAATTATTAAATATAATTATATATGTATGCATTTATGTATAAAAATAAACACATTAACATATTTATTAATAAAAAAAATAGTTAAAATCACTTGTTGGAATAATTAAAAAATTCTAGGATAGTTCAATATTTTATTAATATTCAATATTAATTTTTATATTGTTTGATTATATTATAAAAATATTCATTAATTTGTTTACTTGCTAAAAATTGTAATTTTAAAAAGATGTGTAATATTTACAATTTAATAATATATTTTACTTTCTTTGAACATTCTCTAAAATCGATTGGAATCTATTATTTTCTTCACACTTTTTCATTCAAGAAAAAAATTTGGCAGTATTTCAATACATGCTTTCAGTTTTCCATTTCACGACTCCATTACACTTCGTTGACATTTGCAAATATTCTAAATGTATTTCTGTCTCAATTTCAATTACAAACTTTCAAGTAAATATTTCTATTCGTTTCTTGCTTTCTTCAAATCTATATAGTAACTACTTTACAGTATTTTTTTAATTCCAAAAAATCAATTTCAATTTCGAACTAATATTTATATTAACACACACACACACATATTATATATATATATATATATATATATATAATGTCTTATAAAAAATACGATTGCCATTATTTATAGTCTTTCTCAATCTATCTTCTTATTCAAACACATTCTGTTACATTTCTGTATGTTTGTATTACAATTTGAAAAGAATATTTCTGTCATTGTCAAAATATGAACCTGCCATACAATTTTATGGAATGTATTTATATGACTAATGATATTACAATTTACATTCATATATTTTTATATCAACAATACAATTTCATGCAATATGAAAGTAGAATCATCGATAACCAACAAGAATATGATTCATAACAAAACAAACATATTACATAGTTATTACTTATATTAATAACAAAATTGGAAAAAATAATTTAAAGTAAACGTACATTAAAATTAAATTATTACTAAGAATACTAATTTTTGTACTGAATATATTAACCAAAAGTCATTATAATTATTCAAAATAAAATCTTTACTCGAAAAATAGAAATGTTATCTACGTAATTTGAATCTAAAGTAGTAATTAACAATAGGCATCAGATATAAAAATAAAAATATATGTATCATAATGTTAAATAAAATTATAGTAAGAAATTAATACATAGGAAGAAATTCAACTAAATTATATCATTAAATAAGAATGATATCATTTTACCTGATAAATATATTATTGTAATTTTATATGCAAGGGTCTAATAGCTATTTAGTGCATTAATATTATTTAGTAATTTTTCGAAAAAAAATTATATATAGAGAGAAAGATAGATCGTGAAAACGAATCTCAAAGAATGTTTAAAAATCTTCACATTTTAAATTTCATTATAAACTTAAAAAACTGTTATAATTATTTTTCAATACCTATCTGCAATAAAAGTTGAAAAATCAGACTAATGAATAGTGCAGAAATTAAAAGATGATTAGATGGGGATCTTAAAGATAAAATATCAGTCATTTACAAAATATCAGAGAACTATATTTAAATCATTATAGTTACATATGTCGAAAAATAGACAGTTTACGTTAACTTAAAATGACTTGGTTATTGATTAAATTTTAGTAATATTCCAAAACAAGTACTAAAATTATTATCAAACCAACGCTCCACCCTCCTCCCAGAAAAAAGCCAATGAATAATTTGGAAAGTGAATCGTTCATTATTCTTTTTAACAAATGATAAAACAATCCCATTAGAGTAGTATTATCAACGTATCGAATTTATGAATCAAAAAACGACCATCGAACAACAAAAATTGATAAACAGATATTCTACTACACGATAACGTCCAACCCCAAATGTTATAAACCGCCAAACAAAATTAACAGAATCGGGCTATGAAATTGCTACATCCACCTTATTCACTGAACTTCTCACAAACGGATTACCACCTTTTCCGTAACTGAAACTGTTATTTCAAAATATAAAATATTCTGGAATCAAATGTCTGTGATGAAAACTTTTGAATAATTTATAAAATTTTAAAATGTATCATTTTATATAACAGGTACAATAGATTTTTATTATTATCACGTTAAGAAAAAGTAGTTAGGGAAATAATGTATACTTTGGTAAAAACAATTTTATTTTATAGCAAAAATGTTATATTTTAATTCACATTTAGGAAATCATTAAATTGAAGTAAATTTATAGTTTCGTAAATAAATTATACAAAATTTAAGATTTATTAATTACCTTTATATTCAAATTTATTGAACTAAAAGAAAAAAATACATAACTAAAAGAATAAAACTGATGTTAATCTATAACAAATTTATTAACTGACCTAGGCCCTCAAAATAATTTAACAATTATAAAACTACAATTAAATGTAACAGAAAAATGTTTTCAAAAAACATCCTGAAACATTTTATTACAAATTCATTTACATATAAATTTATTACTAAATATTATTCTAACTTCTAGTATTATTGAAAAAGATATCAACTACACATAGTATGAAAGTATGCTTTTTTTTAATTATTTTTTTTTTTTGATATTTACATAACATTTTAATACTAAATCAAAATAATTAACTAATTTACTTTAAAAAAGTATTTTGCCTTATTTTTTTCGTTTTCTTTTCAAAACAGAAAATTCTTATAAATCAGTTTAAAGATCTTGAGATTTTATTCATTTATTTCAAGCATATCTATTTTATAAAATATATAATACATATAATGTTTTATAATACTATTCTAAAATAAATTTGAGCTATCTAAAAATAAACTATGAACATTTTTATTTGATTTTCGTTCTTCTTTTACGTGTTTTCTTTTCTTCAACTATTTCTGAATGGAGATATTATTAATTTTTTTTTAAAAAAAAAGATTAATAATAAAGAATTATAAAACTCAGATTGAAAATCTCTCTGGATTAAAAAGCTGTCAACAATACAACAATGAATATAAATCAATGAAGACGAATCCTTCAACGAACCTGTTTCTCCAGTGTCGCAATATTCTGCCCGCCATCGTCTCTACCTCTTACGAACCGTTCAAATTTGAAACTATTCGATCTATACAACTCATTATCTTCGCTCCTCCTGCCACGACACAACCTCCTAGTGATAGCACGAGGTCTACACGACGGTTTACACTCTTTCACATATTCTGTCCAATCGATATTAAAAACACTTCGTGAGCTTTTAGTTGTCACTACTTCCCGACCGTGGGAAGCGTCGCCAACAGTTATATCTCCGAGACGACGGCGCGATTTGCTACGACGCCTACGTCGCGATTTCGAATCACTACCGTTTGGGGCTGCTGACGCAGCACCACCACCACCGTTTGCTTCGTTGGATTTATTTGAATCGGCTGTACGACGCGATAGACCGACACGTTTCAACATGCGTTCCATATTTGTCTAAATTGATTAAAACGAATGTTTCTTTTATGTGTATTCCTAGTGCGTTATTCGGATAATAGACACAACAACGCGTCAATACGCCGAAAGCTCGACTGATCAAATGACAGTTCACTGCACGTTGACTATATTGCGCAGCCGGCACGCGCATCAGCTGTGTGTTAAATGTGTGTTTGATACATACATACACACACACACACGTGTATATACATGTATATATACATGTGTGTGTGTATGTATGTATGTATGTATATATATATATATATATATATATATATATATATATATATATATATATATATATATATATATATATATATATATACTTTCTATGAAATATTTATGGTTATTTTTTACTTTATAACAAGTCTAAGATAGAAAATTTTATTAACAAAAAAGGTTCAAATTTAATTCAGTTTATATATAGTTTCTTCGAATAAATTTCAATAAATAATAAATATTTCCATACTAGAATTATTTATAAAATGATCTACATAAAAATAAAAATATTTAATATATACTACAAACTGTCTATATTACAACAATTATGGACAGAGCGTAATAGTCATCTTAGTTCAAATAAATTATATTAAAAAAAGTTCTATTTTTCATTGTAATTTTTTAATGTTTTACATTTCTCTAAATCATCGATATAAGTAAAGAAAACTAGTTAATCTATTTTGAATGTATTATTTAAATTTTGAATAATTATTACTCTTTTATTACAGTTTTGTTAAATTTATAAAGAATGAATAAAACACAATATATATTATCAGAAATGGAACAAAGGAGAATTTTTTGATATATTCACATTTTAGACTAATTTCTCTATCCTGCTATCAATATATTATCTTAAAAATATATTAATACATAATAAAAAAATTTACATATAACTCCACTATATAAATCAACAAAACTTGTAATAAATAAATTTCAAATTTTAAACAATTGTTCTTACTCTTCTATTCTCAATAATATTTGGAAAAAATATTCGTAACACATACATATAGTTAACATAATTGTCTATTTGTATTACATTATATATATATATATATATATATATATATATATATATATATATATATATATATAAATTTAGAATAATTAATGTGAATAAATTTAAATATTATTAAATTAAAACTCAAAATATAATTTTACATTTTTATACCATTTAAATTATTAAATCAATATATTTACAAAATAATATTTTTAATGAAAATTTTATGAATTATATATATATATATATATATATATATATATATATATATATATGTATGTATATATGTATGTATGTGTTTATATATGCGTACATATATATTACTAAAAAGGTGGAAAGAGTACAAGAGAGAAAAGAAGTGAATGATATAGGGGAAGAGACCATCTATATGCAAAGAGCATACATAGTGTGAAAAATGAGGGTGGCATCGAAGAAGGGTTGAAAGTATATTTTTATTGAAAGGGAAAATAGTTGATTTTTATTGACAGTTGATACTGTTAGAATTAAAATTTCAATTGAATGATTAAATTTATTTGCATTTATTTAGAATATTTACAATCAACGAAATAAATAACATATTTGTTATATATTATTACTACGAAAATAAAATATGTAATATGATTTAGAATAATTTAAAGAAAATTATCTATTATAAAAATGCATATTGGTTAGAAGAAATTAAGTGGTTTAAACAATATAAGGAAAATTAAAATATAACGATTCGATTAATGTTTGTAGCAAATTCACTTAAAATTATGTTATATGTAAAAAAAATAGAAATTAAATATCTTATATATATATATATATATATATAAACAAACAATTTATTAATTATCGATTTACTAAAGAAAAATATATTCAACCACAATTTTTTAATGTTCGTATATAAAATATTTATATATTGTAAATACTTTGTTGTTATATATCAAATTCCGATATGACGAATACCAGTATAATGAAATTTCCAGGATAACACTGAGGACAACTTTTCTTTGTCCTCAATAGACATAAATAATTATTCATTGCAAAGAAATTTAACTACAATGAAATACTTTTAACAATCCATGAAAATTCATTACAAACGACTCTTTGACGAATCGTTCAAATTTGTGTAGTTATTTTTTTGGGATTTTTTATAATTATTATACATATAAAAATGTTTAAAAAATAATAGGAACAAATCATTTTTATTTTTTAAGTAACTAGTTATTATGCAAATATGATTTTTTATTTTTGCATACACATATCCGAGTGTATATATATATATATATATATATATATATATATATATATATATATATATATATATATATATATGCATATATGTATGTACGAATGATTACTACACAGAACCATCCTGTATTATGTTTATTACTGTTAATTAACACTAATTATTTGAAAAACCTTAATTTTTAAGTAACATTTTTATAATTATTCATATAAAAATAATGATAAAAGTGATAATATACGTCTATTAAACTTCACATTTTAATTTATTTCATGTTGTCCTCTTTAGTAATTAAAAATTTTAGTAATCTACGTGTTCTCAATTCCGTTAATAAGTTATCGAGACTACTATAAATAAACTAAATCTTACATAATTAAATAAGAAAATACTAAAATTTTAATAAATTATGTTACAATCGAAATGTTATGAAGTAGTGTTATCTATAAACTACGGCTAAAAACGAACCCGATTTAATTTATAAATACAAATAAAATACTTTAGAATCAATATCTATATTTTAAAACGAATTTCAAATAATCAATTTTTTAATAATGTCTTAATCCTTAGTCGAATACGTAAAATTAACTAACGTTTTTAACATATTTAACTAATGCCATTACCTAACATGTGCGTGTATGTGTGTAATACACAAAAATAAATATATATTGTTTAATTATAAAAATGCAATATACTGTATATTATCACTGAAAATTGAAAATTTCATAAAATGTTAACTTATTTTAATCAATATTTTATATATATATATATATATATATATATATATATATATATATATATGTATATATATATAGACTGAAATTTTCAAAAATTACTTTTTACAAATACACTATTCAGTTTTATATAATTAAATAATGTGTATAAAAATATAAAATTTACATCAATTTAAGGCTTCATATATTCCAGATGAAACTTTAGAAAACAATTCATTTGTAACTTTTAATCACTTTAAATATACTAATAGCAACAGATGAAATAGATAAATGTATTTTTACTAGTCTATTAGATTCTCAATATTCGAATGATGAAATATTAACTAAATAATAATATTCACTGTGCAATATGTTCTTAAACTAACATGAAGTAATCACTCACCGACTGTTAAAACCGTACTGAAATGTTCATTTAAAGATTACCGCATAAAATGTATTTGGTAATAATTCACATTTTAAACGATTATATATATATACACGTGAGGTGATAGTATAGTATTTTTTATCAACCAAATTTTAACATTTTTTGAAAAAATTATTAAAGATTTAATATTAGAAATATTATTTATTATTTTATTGAATATTTTTATTTTTACGCGTAAATATCCATTTACATTTAATTAACAAAAATACAATTCGATAACATTAAATGATTAATAATTTGTATGATTTACTAAATATTTGTTTTATTTGCAAACACTATTAAGATATTTAATTTAATTAATGATATACTACTACACTCAATTTTCAAATATAACATCAATATTACTTTATACATTTTATTTTATTGAATCTTTGTTTATTTCCAACCCAGCTTTCAAACTAAATTTGTTATTTAAAAAAAAAATATTTCGAAATGAAATTGTCATTAATGATTGAAATCATATAAAATTAATTAATACATCGAAAAATATATTAATTTTTATTTTAGTCGCGTCGTAAATAATTAATCTTTTTTAATTAATCGTTTCAGAATGCTGTCTAACTCTAAATTCATTAAGAATTCAATACAATAACTTTCTTAATAAAAGATGACATATTAAAAACCTCTAATATAAATTGTTACATTTATTAACAACTTGGAAATATTACGTTTAAAAACTTTTTAAAAAGTTAATATGATTTGAAATATTTTTATTTTTTATATAAAAAATTATCACAATATGTAAAGAGTTGTTATTTTTTAAAAAAATATAGTTACTTAATAAATATAAAAATACTCATATATATATATTATATATCTCACATCATAAAGCCCATACAATCCACTACTGGACAAAAGCCTCAAAAGAATGCTACCATTCACTGGTATTTGATCATATTCACCACGCTGACCAGGCAGATTAGTGAAGATTTTTTATTCGAGGTTTACTCCCTTAATTTTTCGCGTTATTTTTTATAAGATGAGGTTGTCGGCCTTCATACTCAATCTCGAAAGTAAGGGACTCTCCGACTGGGAATCGAACGCAATCTCCCGTATGACACGCGGTGATGCAAACCACTGTGCTACCCAGTCGGTATATATGTGTGCGTGCGTGTATATGTATGTATGCAAAGTTGGGGAAAAATTAAAAAAGTAAGACAAAAATATAAAGGTGTTTTTTATAAAAGGTTTTATCAAACATTTTTTTTACTGAAACGTAACTTTTTATAAAAATAACAAATATTTAAAGAAATGTAATAAAAATATGTATATATTTTCTAATTTTATAAGAAAATAAATGTAAAACACTATGTAAAATAGAGCAAAATAATATTGTAAATAAAATAAAATTGATTTAATTACCTAGAACATGAATTGTCAAAGTATGTTATTATAAATAAAACTTTTTTCTTCCTTAACATTTAAAGCAAATCAACATTAAATTATGATTAAAAAAGTAATTTGTAAAATGTTGATTATTGATATTTATAAATATTACTTACGTGTCTAAAGTTCGAAGTTCCAATGTATAAAAAAATTCTTAATAAAAAATGATGCTACAAAATTTAATATAAGTATTTTACAATACACTTCTCACTTTATATTTTAAATATAAGAAAAACATATACACAAAATTAACTTTAAAATCGTATACTACTCAGATATATATTGCTCAATATACTCATCATTCATTA
The DNA here is from genome assembly GCA_029203775.1 of Neoneuromus ignobilis. Taxonomy (NCBI): domain Eukaryota; kingdom Metazoa; phylum Arthropoda; class Insecta; order Megaloptera; family Corydalidae; genus Neoneuromus; species Neoneuromus ignobilis. The sequence goes on along the minus strand of CP092093.1, from coordinate 8,806,979 downwards.
AGCCGACTATCTGTTACAATTTCAATAAAAAATGGAAAAGAATTATTTCTAAAAATGAAAATATTTATTTCACTAATATTTTTTAAATGACAGAAAGAAATACAATTAACAAGCATTTAAACGATTTAAAATTAACTACTAAATGAAAAACATCCACAAAAGCGATGTAAAAACATTTATACATAAATAGTAGTAGTAAAATAGTTGCATATAAATATTTATTTAGAGGATATTTTAATTTTAAAAATTATTATAAAAATATATGGGCTATTTTAGGCAATTAAAAAAATAAAATTTAGATAGTACAAAATGTTTAAATTTTTGACAAAATTATTTATTAAGTTATATACTCAAAATAATTTTGGCAATTATTAACATATATTGAATTTGTTCTAAGTTGTAATAAAAAATACTTTTGAAATACATGCATATGAATCAAATATAGAAAATTGAATTTTACTAACCATTTTATTAAAAAAGTATTCTTCATATGAATCAACTCTTGCGAAATTTTCTTAAAAATAAAAGTAGAAAAAAATTCTTGCTTTTTAGACATACACAAATGGCCTAAAAAAAAGAACAAAACGCACAGTTATAAAATATACGTTTATTGATATCTGAATGCATTGAATAACACAGGCTATATATACATACATATAGTTGTTATATAGTAAAAGTTGACAGACTCAACATACTATACACTTGAATTAATGAATGTAAAATACATTTTCCCTAATAAATACATATTTAAATACTGCATTTACACTGGCAAGTAATAAATATAAAATGAACTCTCTCCCCATCAAATGTAAAAAATAATAAATAAATACATACTTTTACTTCCAATGTAACACAAACCTGAAATGATCATGAAATATTTAATGATTAAAAAGCTGCTAAAATAAATATAATTGATAAACAGTGTTCTTTTTCTAATCGTTTTAATTCACGTATTTATGGAATTTACTCTCTCAAACATATTAAACGATATTTAACAGATTCATACCTAACAGATCTTGAATTATGTGTATAAACATGTATGTATGCTTGTATGTTTGTGTGTAAGTGTATATGTATGTGTATATATTTATATACATATATATACACATGCATACACACAGACACATGTATATATACATATAAATTCATATTACAGTCCAGTTAAAATAACCGACTAATATATTTCTAATATTACTTAACTGATGCATGATATAAATTCCAAAAGTATAACAATGTGTTGTACACTTTCTCAATCTTTCTTCTATTAAATAAGAAAAAACCCTTTGAAGAAAAATTAACTTATAAACTGATTTGAAATACTGTCATACAAAAATACAATTAATGTAAGTGTATTTTTCATATTATTTCATCAATAGTTTAAAAATATTCGATTATTATTATTATTCATTATATAAGTAAGTTTGTATGTTTAATCATACATCAAATTGATTTTTGCTGTGCTCAAGTGTGTTCTGCAAAACTTAAACAAAAAATTAATCTTCAATAAATACTAGCAGTTCTTTTAATATTGAAATTGTTGTATAATAAAAAGATCAACAGATCATTTACTGAACTATGTATACTCGACAATGTGAACATTTGAATTTAAATTTTAAAAAATCTATTAGCATGAAAAGAACAAAAATAAATTTATACTTCAAAAATTACACAACTAGTACCATTTGTTTTATTTTTATAAACTTACACATTACTGAAATTAATGTAACAAAATATAATTTTGGAAAAACAAGAAACCAAAATTAATATCATTACTTGTGCTTTTTTCAATTTCAATTCTTTAAGTTTCACGTAACTTGATTTGTATTTAAATTCAATCAGATTTAACATATTTCATCCACTTTCTGCAACAATTAAACACAAATCAAACACTTAACAGTTACTTATTTTATTATACAAATATAATACTTATTTTTTGGTATTATTTGAGTATTAAAAAATGTTTATTTCTACAAAATTTGAAAAATCATAAAAATGTTAAACATGTGTTTTTCCAATATTTTGTTTATTTCCTTGAATAAAAATCATTTTATAAACTTCAAAAAATATACATAACCAAGTATTAAAGTAACTGTAACATATCACCTTCCCATAAATAATAAATACTGAAATGAATGAATTTAATTCAACAGAAATATTAATGTAGCCTAAATGAAATTTGTCAAACCTGTAAAATATACATTAGTATTGATACTGCATAATTTCTTCATATGAATGTATATTTTTATTAATTAATCGATTTCCTACATAAACAAAATAAAACTATTACTCTTCATGTTACTAAATTCATTCATACTCCAGGCAACTTTTCTATATACATCTTTCATGATTTCCTACAAATACTAACATAGTTTTATGGAAAACAATTTTATGCCCTTTTAGAAATTTTCATTTCTTAATGAACTTAAAAAACAATAAAAATAAATACAAATTCTCTAAAAATATTTCATAGAACAAAAATAATATATACATTTTCATAGAAAAATAAAGAAGAAAATACTGAAAAATAAATCTTCTGAATTTTAATTTTCTTATTCTGCTAGTATTTATAATATTTCATTACAATGAATAAGGATAAACAATAACATTTTGAAAATATACACATGAATTAGGAAAATATTTTTTTCTTATTTAAATAATATATAAATATATTTAACATTGATAGAATTCATTCTATATTGCCTACATATAATAAAAAAATAAATTAAAAAAAAAAAACACTTTTGGCACCGCAAAACAAAAACTAGAATGCTGTTAATACTTCGTTATTATATTTTGTTAATTTAATCGAAAAACAGAGATGTATAAGGTTTATTTATTATTCATTGAAAATTACCAGTCTGGAATTCGAAACTTATATATAATTATTTACAAATTACTTTAGAAAAAGAAAAATTATAAAAATTATATTCAAAAAAACAATATTTATATATATACCTTATAATACGATCACTATATTTTTACACGTCCAGTTAACAATGCAAAAAAACATCTTTAACATAAAGACTTAATGCACAAATGCAAAGAAGCTATTTTTCATAGCTTCAAGTCTTAGAAAATGGTGCTTGAAAACACCTATTGAAAAATAAGCGTCAAGCTTAAAAAATAAAACATTTCGCTTGATAACACGAAATTGTTTTCATATTTCATTCTTAAATCTCGTTTTTGTTATATTTGTTACATGGCCCACCTTTGGTTATCCATCACGGTGGAGGCGCAAGGCATATACGGATTCCACAAAGGGGTGACGGGAGGCCCCAGGTGTGGCTGCAGGGATGGCCAGGCCCCGCTTGCCCATTCCTAGCTAGTACGTTGCCTCTTTGCAGCTTGAGTACGAGAATCATCATTATTTTTACACATGTACTTTATTTGTGGCATATATTGCATTACATGACGAATTTCAACTAAAGGTAATGTCTCATTGACCGATTGACATTTGCCAGACTCCTGTAGGATATGCATCTGTTGCCTAAAAAAAATTGTTTCTAATCACATCTTTTTTTTAAAAAAAAACATTAATTGCATTAATATTTTAACAAATATATATTCACTAAAAAAAAATACAACAAATTTGCACAATGCTTACCTGTTCCCTTTAAAAAGTGTCAAACCAAGTAGTTCTAATACATGTTTAATAGAACTAACAGAATGTTTAGGAAATAAATATTCTACAAGATCTGGTAATGTCACTAATAAGTCTGTATAAACATATGGTTTCATATTAATACAAGGAACCATTATTCCTTCAACTAATGCCTTGGAAACTTTAAATGGTGTATGTAGGCCGGTTGCAGGTGTATCAGGAATAATTGTTAATTTTTTTTCAACATCTATTGGCCTCGTATTACCATTACCCATAGTATTAGGTCGTTGTGCAGGTGATCTAAAATTCAAAAATTTTATGACATATTTAATTAAATTCTTAAAATAAGGTTAAAAATTTACAATTCACTATAGCATTTTGACACATAATATTTATAAATAATAATTTATAAACTGATTTAAAAAACTTACACATACATATATATATATATATATATATATATATATATATATATATATATATATATATATATATATATATATATATATATATATATATATATATATATATATATATATATATATATATATATATATATATATATATATATATATATATATATATATATATATATATATATATATATATATATATATATATATATATATATATATATATATATATATATATATATATATATATATATATATATATATATATATATATATATATATATATATATATATATATATATATATATATATATATATATATATATATATATATATATATATATATATATATATATATATATATATATATATATGTATAAATTAAATACACGTAACAAATTCAATGATATATTTATTGATAATAATACTTGTTATGTTTAATTAAACCCATGTACTTTAAGAACAGAAAAAATTACTATATAAATTTTAAAAAAATAAAAACATGCAAATACTTTGACAGTTTTCAATATTCCGTTACTGAAATTAGATCAGAAACAAAATCACTTATATAATAAATAATAAACATCACTAACTACAAACTAAATATAAAATATAGTAATTATTAAACTTTATAACTTCATTTTATATTAGTAAACTTTGCACACACCACATTATGTGTATATATATATATATATATATATATATATATATATATATATATATATATATATATATATATATATATATAAACAAAAACTCAAAAATACAATTAAATATGAAATTCAATTTAATTTCACAATTTTAACAAAATATATAAAAATAAATATTACACTTATAATATTATCACTTATGTACATCTCAACAATCTTACTACCACCTTTAAATTAATGAACAAGTGTAAACATACAAATGATGTACACAATGTTAATATGTTTTTTTATACATTTTAATAATACTGTGATATCCATACAACACAACTACTCAATTATAATTATCACTGTTCAATAGAAATCTTATTTACTGAACAATTAATATCAATATATAATAAAAAAAAGGAAAGCGAAACTGTCAAGAATAATAAATATTATTTATGGAAAGAGTGTGTATATGTCTATGTGTAAAACTTATTCAAAATATAAGAAAAAACGTGAATTACTTTCCAGTAAAAAAAAGAGGAAGTAAATAAATATTTTTTTTTTACTTACATCAATTTCTAATTCAAAAATATTACAGATATTAATCACAACTTGACTACTTCAATACTTGATTAAAAAAAGCACACAAAACTATAAAAATATTAGTTTTATTAACAATTTCTTAGTTCTTGAAATATTCTTACTTTTAACTGTTTTATTGCAAAATTAAAAATAAAACATTACTGATATAGAAATTATCTTGTATCATGGCTATATGTAATGATGTAAATGCATGTATATGTGTGTGTGTATATATATATATATATATATATATATATATATATATGTAAGTATATGTTTGTGCTTGAGTGCAAGTGTGTGTGGGCATACATACATACATATGTATCTGAATATATAATATAAACATATAGGCAGACTGTACAAATAATTATACTAAATTCCTACAGAACTAGTATTTAAAAAGATTTTACATTATAAAAAACTGTATTTATTTTTTTTAAAAAAAACTAAACAAATAAAAACTATTGATATAACTGTTAAAAAGTAATACAAGAAATACATGCAATTGGCAAAATAAATCTAATACTGACATGATCAATTATTAGTTTGTAAAAACATGCAACATGCTCTGGAAATATGTAAAATGGATCTTCAATAAAGCTATTTATATACCTGAAAATATCCTCTTAAAACATGCTCACTTTTTTAAATAAAACAATTGAAAGGCACTTAATCGTCAATTGAAATTCAATAACTCACAAATAAAATTTTTAAATGAAGTTTATTATAAAATATTGAAACAATTGTCGATATTCCAAAAAATGTATAGAAAAAAACATGTGATACACATGTACCCAATAGTTTTCGAATATAATCATTTCTTAATTAATGCAATAAATTTTATAATACATAAAATGATTTATGAAAGTACATTGAAATGAAATTATTATTTAGTGTAAATTACTTATTATTAAAAAAGTTTTAAATGAAGTATATTAACATTATTACTTAATTTCTTTGGTAGTAAAATATCAAGTACAATTATTTCTCAGACTTATTTTTAACTTAATTTTAACTCATGAAATACTGACTGCTATAAATGTAACGTGTAACAACATGGCACATTCTGAATGTTTTCATAATATTTAATAAAATAAATTTCATTGAACTACTTAACATTTAATGTCACTGGAAATAAAACATCAGTAATAAAAAATTATTGGCTAAGAAACAGTGCAAAAAAAATATTAAAATTATGTAATGCAGAAGAAAATGAAAAGCAATGAAATTTAATCCAACTGTAGCAATTGCAATTTGTTAATTAATGGAACTTTTTTTTAATTACACTGAATATACAAATAATAATAAATTATAAAAATACATAAACTAAATAAATGGGAAACAATAAGAAAATAACGTAAACTTGAATGTATTTTTTTAAAAATAAAATTCAATTGTTTAAATAGCAAATAAAAGTCAAATAAAAAAAAATACTGTATGTATTTTTATAACCAACACTTTATTGTAATTATAAATAGAATGCAATGTTTTTAATAATATCTGAATATGCAAAATGACTAAAACATTTATTAGATTACAAAACCAGAAAATCATTGCAGCAAGGTAAGTTAAAGGATTGCAAAGGAATACAAATATATTTACACATCTATTTAGCAGTCAAATCAGCTAAAATTAAATTGTTAAATGTTCAACCTATAAATAAATTTTATAAAATTATGAAAATGTAAAAAAAATATATTCCTTAAGTAATAATAAAATATTACTTTAATTTTTCATCAATTCGGTAAGCAAATAAAAGAAAAACAAACTGAAGCTGATCTGTCTACCTGGGAGGGGAAGATAGGTCAATAACTTCGTTCATTGAAGACATGTATGTAGGCGCTGGCCCATACCGTGCGTTGTTGTTCGGTGTACTGCCATTCACTGGTATCAATGGAGGAGGCTGCTGTGACGGTTGTTCTTGACGAGACCGTGTTGTTATAGTTGGTCGTGTTTGAGGTGGTACAGTTCTCACAGGTTGTTGCTGTTGCTGCTGCTGTTGTTGAACAGACCGAACAACTTGTGGCACTGTACGACCTGCTTGTGATTGGGCTACAACCTGTTGTGGAGTAACCCTTGACTGTTGAACAGCTGTAGAATAACTAGCTGCTGATCCTGGTGGCGGCATTAATCCATGTTCTGCCAGCCCCATCATAAATGATTGTGCAACATTTTGCTGTGGTAGACTTGAAGATGTATAAGTACCCGTCCTATAACAAATACTATGTTGTGATTTACATGCATTTATATTGTTCTTAATAAATATTTCAACAAAAATAACATCACAAAAATGGGATTAAAAATACCTAAATTATACAGATATGTCAAATATGAAAAAACTTTATTTTGTTAACTATGACAATTAATAAAAACTAATTTTTCAACTTCATTTAACATATCTGATAGAAAGTTTGTCAACTCAATTTTCTACAAACAAGATATATTAAACAGCATGCATAAATATTGCACACTTTAATGCAAACATTTTTAAGAGAAATAAGACAGTAGAATATTTAGAATGGAATTAAACAAACTTAAGAAAATGTGCAGAAAAATAAAATAATTAAAAACCAAAACAATTCAAATAACTAATATGAATTCTTATATTACTGCACAAATAATGAAAATACATTAATATTAAATAATGCCAAAATACCATATCTCTACTCAGAAATCACATTTAGTAATTTTACTGTATATCCCATTGTTTTGTAAATATTTTATATTGAAAGTGTTATTTTTAACTACACTTAAAATTCAACATATACAGTGAAGAACGAATGCATTCATCGATTCTCTCCATTTTTATCTTCTTAAAAATAAATACTTTTTCGCCTCCTTAATTACTATAAATCCATCCATAAAATATATATATATATATATATATATATATATATATATATATATATATATATATATATATATATATATACATATATAAATTGCTTACAATGATTAAAAACCAAACATAGAAAATAATAAACCGCAAATATTTTGTTTTATTAAAACTAATTTTTAATTAAAAAACGTACATTTAAAAAAATTATAATTAAATTTTTACGGGAATTTACAGATTAATTATATTCTGCAAATTTTTCATAAAGAGAAAGAAATTGTTTTTATAATCAAAACAAATTAATATAGAAATATAAATTGTTTATATATATATCATAAACATATATATAATATATATATATATATATATATATATATATATATATATATATATATATATATATATATATATATATATATATATATATATATATATATATATATATATATATATATATATATATATATATATATAAACACACACGCACATGCACAACAAATGTAATTAAATTTAAATAGATACATAAAATCAAAATTACTTTTTTTTAAATTTACATTTTTTGTACAATTTGGAACAACCAAGTAATAAAATAACAATTACATTTCTACATAAAAATTCTAAAATTATTTGGCAATAATTTTAAACAGAAAATAACATCATAAAAAAAACACAATGCAGAAATTGGCCATCAAGCTAAGTTGAAACATTTTATCTTTTCTACAAAAGACACACAAAAAACATGCGGCTAATGTTTCTATTCACATTCGACTCACCAGTCATCCTTCCCATAGGATGGATAACTATGAACAATAAATTATTTAATAATATTCAATGGTTTCTAATTGTCTATTATTTCATTTACCAAAATGCACCTAAAGATAGTCAATCTTAATTAAAATTGCTAATTGAATAGGAAGAACATCATAAAAAATCGTCATATTTTCACTTTTTTTAAATTTTTCAAATTTCAGATATACAAAAATAAACATCTTATAAAAAGTTATTAACAAATTTAAGTACAAGAACAGTATGCAAATTATTATTTACGTATTTAAACGTCATATACCCATATACCTATACATTTAATTATATATATAAATATAATTTTAAATTACTTCAGGACACTATTAAGTAATATATGTATGTATATGAGTATGTATACATACAACATAAACATATATATATATATATATATATATATATATATATATATATATATATATATATATATATATATATATATATATATATACACATAGGGTAAAAACTTTTCTGGTTAACTAAATTTTTCATCTGTCATTTTCTGGGTACCATTTTTCATCACATGATGTCAATATCTAATCGAAAAATGCATTTTTTTGTCAATTTATTCTCTGACATCAAATTATGTAGCACCCATTTATGTAACTTCCACTTCTTTCCTAATTGATGCAGATGTGATCTTATTGTTTCTTCACTTACTTAAATGTAATTACAAGTTCCCAGCAGGGCAATTTAGAATTCGTCTCAATAATTGTCCTCAAATCTTCATCATTAAAAGAAATTGATCTTCCAGATCAAAATGCATCCTCAAGGGTCTGGTCACCCAAAGTAAATTTTTGAAGCTAATTACGAGCAGTCCGTTCCTTTACTGAGTCTTTTCTGAATGCCATACAAATTTTTCGACTAGCTTCTGATAATTGGAACCAAATGTAAATTCGTACAATATACATGTACGAATAATTTGTTTTTGGTCAATCATATTAAATGAGTAAAAAAAATACAGACTGATGATCACTGCTCAAAATGTACTGATTGAATGGCTCAGAGAATATAAATTATAACAGGAGTTAAATACTATACACAAGTCATAATTACAATATTACTTACATGTCCAAAAAATCCTAAGAATTATGACTGACTAACAAAAATCAGTAACCACTTTTCTAGGTACCTGATATATATATATATATATATATATATATATATATATATATATATATATATATATATATATATATATATATATATATATTATTGTTTACATATACATATACGAGAGTCGTTTGATAAGTATGGTAAATTTATTTATTGTTTAATTTAATTAAAATTTTCTTACTTTTTTACCATACTTATCAGACGACCCTCGTATGTATGTATGTATATGTGTGTGTGTGTGTGTATTTATATATATATATATATATATATATATTTTGGGTTGTCATAAATAATTTCCATTATTGAGAACAAGTTTTAATGATACCACATATAACAATTTTTTGCTTGTTTTAATTAAGTGAATAATGCTCAGTCTTAACGCAACAGTGATAGCTTATACATGGTATTCAAATAATAAATTATTGACTGTAAAATGGAAGGATCAAAAGTGCACATTCACCATTTAATGTTATGGGAATTTAAGCAGGGGAAAAATGCTACAGAGACAAGTGAAAAAATATGCAGTGTGTACGGTGAAGAAATCATAACTGAAAAGCAAGTACGGAACTGGTTTACAAAATTTCATTCCAGAGATACGCCATTGAAAAATGAACCTAGACCAGGGTGCTCTTTGGACTTAATGAAGAAACTTTAAAATCATTGGTTGAATGAAATCTATACTAAAGCACTGAGAATTAGTAGACAAGTTAAACACGACACAGATCACATTATATCACCACTTAAAAAAAGATGAGTAAAGTCAGCAAGCAAAGTTCCACATAATCTTATTGAAAGAAACAAAGCAGACCATTTATCAATAGTGACGAGTCTTCTTTCAAAACAGAGGAACGGCACATTTCTAATCATTACAAGCGATGAAAAGTAAATTACATATGACAACATTCTATGCAAAAAGTAGTGGGTTGATAAAGATAAGTCTCCAGAAGCAAACCCAATTGCTAAGCTTCATGAAAGAAAAATAATGTTGTATGTGTGGTGGGATCATCATGAAATTATTCATTTTGAGCTTTTAAACTGGAATGAAACAATAAATGAAAAATTGTACATTCAACAGCTGCAGCGTGTTCACCAAAGTTTGACTGAAAAACGTCCTGCACTCATTAATAGGAAAAATATTGTTCTCCTCCATGATAACACAAAACCCCATACATCAAGAAATTTTGGAGCTTGGTGGTCAGTTCTACCCCCACCCACCATACTCACCAGACCTGCCACCATCTGATTATTATCTTTTTTGATCCTTGCAGTACACTTTGATAGACACAAATTTCTTGAATAAGAACCAAATTCGAAAATTCGTCGCAAACTTTTTCAAGTCAAAACCATTGAAATTCTATTCACAAGGCATAAAAGAGCTACCTCTCAAATGGCAACAAGTCATTGCAAACAATGGTGAATATATAATTGATTAAAGTACAATTGCTGTTTTTTTATTAAAAATTAAAGTTGACATGCAAAAACGGCAATTATTTATGACTTAACCCAATATATAAGTATATATATATATACACACACACACACACACACATATTTACATACGCATACATATATTACTTAATAGTGTCCTGAAATAATTTACAAATATACAAGAATTTTGAACACACTTCTAACATAAAAATCATCAATTTTTGAAACCACTGTGCCATATGTAGACCAATTAAACACAAATTTCTATGAACAACAATACAAATTTTATTCATTGATTGGTTATATTTATTTACTCACATAGGCACATACATGACACACATAAATACCAATATATCCATACAAATATATATATATATATATATATATACACACACACACACATACACACACACACATACACACACACACACACACATATACATACACACAATAGAAACCATAAATAATATATTAATAATACCAAAAATATAATAAAAGTTATGAATTTTATTTAAACAATATGTCAATCTTACCCTAATGAATGTGGTGCAACAGTTGCTCTAACAAGTGGAGGAGGAGCTTGTGTTGAACTCATCGTCATTGGTAAAGAATTTTGTGTATAATAAGGATGTGCTCGTTGATTCCCACGGCTCGTCTGAGATTGTGTACTCGCATTGTTCCCCATCTGCATACCAAGCGACACAGCAACATGTGACATTTGTCTAATAATCTGGTTTGCTTGATTATTTCCTAATTGCTGGAATGTAGGTTGCCCACCTACCAAGCCAGCCCATCCGTTACAGACTGCTTGCATGGCAGCAGGTGTTATGCCTAAGGAAGCAGATGCCTGAGTCGCCGGTGCCGGTGACCTCCTCGGCTGCATCGATGGCTTGGGTGCAATGGGCGGTGGTGCTGGAGGCTGTCTTGTCCACATTCCATTCTGACCGCCTCCTTTACTCGCCACCAGTAACTGAGAATCTACCACTTTACTAGGCCAGTAGTCTTCAAATCCCGTACCAGGAGGAAAATAACTTTTTATATCATTTAAACTAATAACCGCACACGTTTCATTTGCAAACAATTCGTTACGTATACCCTGAACTTTACAACAAAACTTCAAATACGCTAGGTCCCAACCTTCCAATTCTTCGGCTTTAAGTTTTAAATTATCCGTTTCACCTTCAAAATAAAACAAAGGAACAAATTTACTATCTCCACGCACAGTGTAAGGAACAACCGATTCTTTATTAATTCGTATGAAACCGCATCGGTCTTTCGGCGTACAGCCGCCGTGCATAAGTTTCGAATAACAAACATCTAAGAAGTTATAAAACTCTATCGCATCGCTCACTCTCACAACGAGGTCCCGCACAGTAAACACTTCACGGCCGAATTGATGATCACAATGTCTCGAATTTATTTCCGTGAGAAGTCTACACTCCGCTTCTGTTATGAAATAGCTTCGTATACACGTACAACTATATATGTCTTGATGTAAATAGTTAAGATATCTGTTCAACACTTTTTGCTCGACCATTTTCACCGAACAGAACTTTTCGCCTTGTCGGAATATGTAAGGTATGTGAGTTTTACCTAACGTAATCCAACCGAATTTTCCTATATCGTCGTCTTTTTTATCTTCCGCGACCGCAGGCCTCTGAATCGCTTGCGTGGCACCTTTCCTCGTAAGAAAGCCTAAAATATTATTCACCTGTCCCGGCTGCATATTATTCGTGACCGGTCTCGCATTCGCTGCAGCCATTTTCGCCTTGTTCGCTTCCACAATTTTATTGGCCAATTCTCTGATTTCAGCTTCATCATGACGCTCTTGTTTAACGACTAGCTGAGGTTGAGCAGACATTCTAATAACCCTGCCACATATAAATTCACAAAAAATGACAGCAGTAAATCAGCGTTGCAACATCGTTAACTCATTGCTGTTGATTCAATGCACTACATAACCACGCATCTTTGATGACTTAAAAAACATAAACATGATTTTGAAAGAATCTATCACAAATACAAGTATGTTTTAATACATATATACGTTTTCATTTACGGATCAATATTGAAAATTACCGCTAGATCATAGCTCTTTGCCGGGAATAGCAGACAGCGCCATGATAGTGTTGTCGTAAGTTGGTTAAATTGTGTATTCAGTCAAAAACTACAAATACCTATGACACACTTTAACACGAACGAAATGTAAACAAATCCTTTTTTCAGCAGTGTTATTACAGAATTTATGAATACACTATTTTGTTGATGGTTCAATAATCGAATTTAAAAAGCTTTAAGTTTAGGCAGGATTGTAGTTAGTAAATGACCCATTGAAATCTCTCTCCAAGGGCCCATTTTGTCCGACCTCATTTCCACCAACCGTGAGTCATGTAAAATAAAATGGCCGCCACTCATAGTTAACAACCAATGAACGTCGAGTAAACTGTATTATAAAACAATACACGCCATTAAATATGTGACGTCATAGCACCCCGGCTAGAGACTAATGATAATTTCAAGGTCTTTTAATTGTTGTTAATGTATCTTATGTAAATAAAACTTTTGTTTATATTTTAAAATTATATTTTGAAACAGATTTTTCAAAATAAATATTATTTATTATGTAATAAAAAAATAGGCATAATTTATATTTTTTTTAAAGAAAAAATGTTTCAAATATAATGTTTAATCAGAGGAACTAGCTATATTAATCTGTAAATAAAATATAAATATTCTATATCGAAAATTTATTAAGCTTTTCGACACATTCATAAATAATTCATTGCGTTTCCAACATTCACAAGAAAGCTGGCAACACTGTTGGAATAGATTTTTTTTGGGCAGCGAGTTTCCGCCTTTCCCCGTACTCGCCGCGCAACTGTAAGTTTCATAACGTCGTGGAACATGCAATAATATATCTTATTCATCCATTCCTTAGGTCCATTTTAATGTACGCCTCAATGGAATGTGCTCCTTATGACATTGTGGATACTTTTTTTTATTTCTATTCTTACGCAGTTGCCGTTTGCAGTTACTTTACGAAAATAATAAAGGGATACGCCAGTGTTTATTATCATTAGTGAATGTATTATTTATCATATACAAGGAAGTAATGTTATGGTTCAAATCTATTTTGTATACATCTTCTTTACAAAAAAGAATGTAAAAAATTAAAGATCTAAAATTTAGTTAAAGTAATATTTTTTGTTTTTCCATAATTTCTTTTCATATAGTAATAAATGAAGATGTATCATTTCTCTAAATTATACTATTAATAATAAATGATAAAAAATTGCAAAAATCCATTACTTCAACAATATCTGTATCTACGCCAATGCAAAAATACACTAAATAACAATATGTTTTAATCAGACAATATTACTAAAAATTAGTAATTATAAGTCGACTATTAAACAAAATTATTAATATTCTGTAAAAATGCTCAAAAATAAATGTATACACTGATGTACCATTTTATTTTTTTTTTCGTGCAAATTAAATTTGATTAAGAACTAAAGGATAGTCAAAAATTCACAAAGAGAAAATAAAAAAAACATTTACTAAATATTTTTTAAAGCATTTTGAATGATACTGAATAATTTAAAAATATGCTTTTTATTAAAAGTATTAGAAATTCTAATAATTTTATGGTCTTAAATCTTCATGTTTTGTTTTTAATACCTCATTATTTAAAAGTTCGACGTAAAGTTTCCAATAAAAATTAAAGAATTTTCGAAAGATATATATTTTTTTATGATAAATCAATACCAGTTTGAAATTAAATAATGCATACTATAAAATTAGATTCGAAGCCATAAGGAATTATATATAAATTCCTAAATTTTATGAAAACAATAATGTTTAAAAGCAACAAAATTTTGAAGAAATCGATACAATAAAAATAATAAATTTTATTGAAAATAATATCGTATATTATTGATAATGGATAATAAATAACAATAAAATAACAGTTATGTATTAAATATTGTTTGATATTAAATTAAAGATTTTAAATAAAAAAATAATAGCATAACAATAAATGGAAATAGATGATAATAATAAATACATTGGATTATTTTTTTAATGGAGATAATCTATAATATTTTATTGTTTGTTCAATAGGATATTTATATATTAAATAATTTTAAATGTAAGAAAACTATTGTTGAACTATTAAAATGATCTCGTAAGACGTTAAGATAAAATCAATTATAAAAATAATAATATTAAACATTACCACTAACTCTTTTTATATTTTTTAAAGAAAAATCAAAATTATAAAATATTTTTTGGAAATTTAAGTTTGTAATAACGTCAGTGATATTTGAATACTGAATATACAATAATATCATTAATATTTGAGTGATCGAAATACTTCTATTACATTTTTTTAAAAAATAATTTTTATTTTTAAGATCAACAATTTTTATGTCAGCGAATCAATTATCCAATAATGCAAAATATAAAAGTCGTAACGACACCACTGGTACATATGTGTGTGCGTGTCATGTTTGGTGTGTCCTATGTTTAGTATCAATGTACGTACGTATGTATTTGAATATATTGTTACTATTTTGGGTACGATTAGGTTAATAATAGTTCAAATTGAATAAATAATTTGTTAGCTAAGTAGCTGAAGAAGCTTAAAGCACAATACTAAGATGGAATAATGTATAGACTGTTTAACACAATTAGTCATTACAAACATTGCAGACAAATAAAAAATGTTCACGTCATGGGAAAAACATGTAATACGAAATTGAATTTGTTTTTTACTGAGTGTACACACGCCAGAACATTATTCTTGTAATATTATCGGCAACACTGTATGACCTTAATGTATTGCCTGCATCGTTATACTGAGTCATGCAACGTCGCTCGTAACGGTCGATACGTATAGTTCTCACCAAAAGAACTCGGATCTAGGGGACTGTCGGTCATGTGATCTACGGATGTAGTGGGGAGAAAGGGGAATAATTTACATAACTAGAAAAAGCTGCGCGTGCGGACAAAATCCGTTTGTTGCGCACGCGTTATATTTGTGCGCAGTGGCAGCGTTTATAGTATGCCAGACAAATATTGTCGATAAAATCAATGAACGATATTTTTTTCACACAAAATACATATCATATATCGACAGTTCTAATATACAAAAAATACAATTGTCTCAACAATCTCTAATTTTTTTTATATGCGATTCAAAATATTGCATGTCCCTATATGGTATAAATTACAAAAAAAAAAAAAACTCAAACAGATTTATTATTTGTACTGTTACCAAGTGCAATAACCTTGTACTCAATCTAGCAGAAACCGGTTTTGGTAAGGTTAGGTCTCTATGGTGTGATAACAATCGCATATATACAAGATGGCGTTTGATGACTCTATTTGTAGATATTGACCTTGAAAATGCTGGGGGGACGCTATGGGTAAACTTTCATTAGATAGTTGCATACTCTCTATTCAATTTCGCCAGTTTGTACATTGTTGATAGTACGCGGATGATCCTTAATGCACAAGATACTAACTAGAGTAGAAAACTGGATTATTAAGCGAGATTAAAGCAACGTTTGATAGCTAAACTATTTCTTCGCATATCTGTGGCGTAACAGAAATGCGCTGTTCGTCTATAACTAAAATAAGAGGAATAGTATTCATTCATTTATATTATTTCTAATTTTTAAAATATTTTATAACAATTTTAATATAAATATTTTATAACAATTTTAATTTAAACCTTTATAAATAAAATATAAGAATACATAATTAAAACACAATTTAAGTTCAATTTTAGAGCTTTTGATATTTCATTTTTTTAAACAAAAATTGATTATATACCTCCACAGAAATTGAAACAAATTAAACAAATCAATAATTTACATTCTTCATTCAACTAATAATATTTTTAAGGAGAAAATAACTAAGTCAAAATTTATATATGTATTAACACAAACTTTTCACTCCAACACCACAAGATTTTATATTATTCCAATATAAAATTGTTTATTGTTCAATTTATTCACTGATACACATTTCAATGGCTATGGTGACATTGTCAGAGAGCAGTATTATAATAGAGAATAGAATCTTCCGGTGTTGGGATTAGTGATATATTTATATTGATTTAAAGATTTTTAATAAATTTTATTGATTGATAATATTGATTTTTAATAAAACCTAATATGATTAAAATCACTTAATCATTAAATTCGATTAAAATAATAAAATTTCTTAAAACCAGAAGCAAAATAGTTTGTTCGTACTTTTCATTGTGCTTTTAATAATTTTAATTGATTTTAAATTTATAGATTTTTAAAAAAGAACAATTTAATAATAAATCGTATTTTTTAAAATAATTAATATACTATATTTTGGAGTCTTTCATCGGTTCTCTCTCTCTCTCTCTCTCTCTCTCTATATATATATATATATATATATATATATATATATATATATATATATATATATATATATATGTATAAATTAAATAAATATATTTATAAATTTTAGAATACAGAATACAAGAAAAAGAAGATATAAATTGTTTTTATTTTTTATGTTTTTTAAGGACAGTAAATTAAATCCTTTTATCAAAGGTTCGTTTCATATATACCAATACAGCCCCGTGTTCTGTATTACAAAATCAATATTGATTATTTATTACATATATATATATATATATATATATATATATATATATATATATATATATGTATATATATTGCATTTCTCTAAAGATAATCAACAGAATTATAATATAAGTCTATAAAATCTACACTGCAGGAAAAAACCGTTGCAAATAAATGCATATTTATCACAACTTGTATATCTAATGATAAAATATCAATATTGCGATGTACTATCGTTTGTTGATAT
The DNA here is from genome assembly GCA_029203775.1 of Neoneuromus ignobilis. Classification (NCBI taxonomy): domain Eukaryota; kingdom Metazoa; phylum Arthropoda; class Insecta; order Megaloptera; family Corydalidae; genus Neoneuromus; species Neoneuromus ignobilis. The sequence continues at coordinate 8,788,691 of CP092093.1, read as the reverse complement.
TTACTTTGAAAGCAAAAAAAATGATAAGATTTTCATCTCATTTTTTACATATTTGTACATCTACCTGTCGTTACATACATTGTTCGTAAAACGTAATTGTTTAGTAACTTTTTTCATTATAATTTCATAGTGGGAGTGGTTCGAGGGCATTGGCCCGTTTCTTATAGTCGGAAGCGTTGTTGCCAGTTGTCTGTCGAACGCTGTAGAGGTAACTAGTCTCTAATATTTGCAAAAATACGCAGGCATTTATTCAATTTTAAATTAACAAACATACATACATACATACATATATATATATATATATATATATATATATATATATATATATATATATAAATACACAAACTTGCTACTGTATTATATACATTTTTACATACACACACATGTATATATATATATATATATATATATATATATATATATATATATATATATATACAATTTGCAGTGGCTAAAAATAAAATAAAATAAAGTTAAAGTACCATTACCGTCTGTCTGAGAATTGCATTCGATTCTCGGTCAGAAATATATAACAGACGGAGCCTTTAACCAAGATATAGACAACCTGCCTAAGGGAGTAAACCTCGAAAAAAAATCTTTACCAATCTGCGTGGTTAACGTGGTGAACATGACTAAGTACAGGAGAATGGTAACATTCAATGAGGCTGACATTCAAAAGTGAATTAAGATACATATATTAATAAAAATATATCATTAAAAATCATTTAATCACTAAAAATATAATTGACTAAAAGAAATTTCATTTATTAGTTTTAAAATATATTATTTCTTTAATAAAAAAAATTTGTATAACTACACTAAATTATCAAAATTCTGTACTTTTTTAAAAAATTCCAATAAAAATACTCCATTTTCTAATATGTATGATTTTTCATTTTTTTAATTTATTTTTATACTACAATTGAAAATGCCTTCTAATTTGGATTTTTTTAAAAATATATATTACACGTTTTGATGTTATTTCAATTCACTGTATATATTTGGTAAAAAATGTTTTTATTCAAAAGAAATGATAGCCTTATTATATGATATCTATAGAATATGAAAGATTATTCTTCATTTTTCAATTCAACTCTTGTAGATTTCGTAACATCGGTTTTATGTAATTTTAATGAAAAAGTTTTCGTCGTATGTTGAATAAATATGGATGGTTTTGTTAGAAAAACTTTTGAAATGATTTAATTTCTTATATTACTCTTTTGTAAAAAATTAACTGAATTAAATTTTCAGTAAGTAAAGTTCTTGTATGAAATCTTAAATGGGTGAAATCATTATTTAGATTGTTATCTTTATTTTCCTCTAGAATTATCCCATAAAAATTCTAAATTGAAACAAGAACTCGAACTGTCGTATAATTTGTGTTATGATTCTTAATTATTTTTCATTACCAAATTTGATTACTTTATTTTCAAATTCTTAAATATATTATACTATATAAATAATTATTATTAATATAATTAAAATAAAGAGTATAAACAATAAGTATTTGTTTAAATTTTCAGTTCGTAATATATTTTTTAAAACATTTAATTGAATAAAACTGTTAATGTAAAATACTGTATTTAATACTTTATGTGTTACTAGTTAATAAATTATATAAAAATCTTATTAATACTATTTTCGTTAGATGACATCAACATAATTCTAGTGAATTTTTTTATGTACGTAAAATGTATATATTAATAAACGTGAATAATGTGAATGGTATGAGAATGATATATTACACCTTTACAGTTTCTTGAATCTCACTAATACAATTTATTGTTATTGACTTTTAATTGTATTAAAGATTTCCTTTATTTCATTGTCATTCGTTTACATTAAACAGAAATTGAATAGAACATTTTAATGAAAAACTCTATTACACGCTGTCACTGTTTAGTGAATGTTCTGTATCAAAACATATGTATATCGTGAGCCAATAAGTGGGGCTCTGTAATGCTTTCTATATTTGTATTGAAAATGCATTACAATGTGGGATAAACATATTATTTACACACACACACACATTCATATACACAAATGCATAAACATTTAGAAAAAGTTGTATACGGTTTTTTAATGCATTAACAAAATGCAACTGGTAAGTAAATAGTATTTTGAAAACATTATTATTTTTAGACATAAAATAAATATATTCAGTTTTTTAAAAGGCAAAATAAAAAATAGAGTATACATATTATATATATATATATATATATATATATATATATATAAACCTTGGATTTGCTTCGATAACAGTTTTAATCTCCTCACTATCAATCACTTTTGGTCTACCTGACCTTAGTAAGTCTTTAATGTCTAAATTCCCGGAATGAAATGTTTTGAACCACATTTGGCACTTTCTGATTTTTATTGCATTCATGTCCATTGCTTTGCAGATGTTTTTGATTGCCATTGTTGCTTTATGACCAAGCTGGAATTCATAAAGCATAAAGTAACATAACTGAGTTTCTTTTATCTCCACCGCCATTGTTTATTTGGGGTTGAAAATGTTAAAAATGTATAAATAATGAGTTTCAAAAGAGCACTACAAAAATTATTCATTTTAAATGATGTTCAAAAAAAGATCTTAGTTGATAAACCAATACGTATATATATATATATATATATATATATATATATATATATATATATATATATATATATATATATATATATGTATATACACTGAAGCACATAAGTCATGGCACACATGGGTAACAAGCAATTTATTGATATAATTCAATGAAGTCGTTAAATTAAAAAATGTATTTAATTGAAAATAAATAAAATGAATAAATTTAATGAATATTATATTTTTTTCAATTAAATACATATTTTTTAAATTTAACTTCATTGAATTATATCAATAAATTGCTTGTTACCCATGTGTGCCATGACTTATGTGCTTCAGTGTATATATATATATATATATATATATATATATATATATATATATATATATATATATATATATATATATATATATATATATATATGTGTGTATTTTAATTTAAATACATTTCTTTTTGTAATTGCGATAGATTAGTATTAAATATCTTGTACCATAGTTTAAGGTCTTATAATCAAAAAAGTGAATTAAGAAGATTATAGGACTAGAAATAAATAAATTAATTAAAGATACATTCATGTGTTGTTTGCTTGCATACAGTTTGAGAGAATGATATAAAATGTGATATGTAAATATAATAATATATATATATATATATATATATATATATATATATATATATATATATATATATTATAATTGTCGTCATCATATCAGTTTATATCAGTTCACTGCTAGCTGGGCAAAAGTCTTATTGAAAATGTTACCATTCACTGATACTACGCCTTTATCATCATGCTGGCCAAATGTATATTGTATATATAATTCAATAAACGTATTCAACTGAAATCATCCATCCTATTATACATTGGTTTTCCGTTTTCGACAAAATGCTTTTCTACGAACATTTTCTCTCAAAGATTTCGTTTCCAGGCTTTACAAATAATACCCTAGTCAAGCATCAAGCTGGTAATTTGAGAATCTATAGTAACTATTTCCTAAAAACAAACATTACATAACTGACCACACAGGTCGTTTGCATCTTCGAGTCGCAAATAGCACTTTGAGTCAGTGCAAGCTTTTGAGCGACTTGACGTGCAAATTTTTCTTTAACTGATTACTTCCATCTTTTGATCACGATTTTTAATAATAAATAATAAAATAAATATGAATTTTATTGCATTTTGTAACTAATTTTTTAATTAAACTTGTTAAAATGTAGTAGTCAAGTTTATATACGGTCATCCAAATGTGACGCCTAGATTTGTGTTTTATTAAAAAGAAATTATATATATGTTTCTTTTTAATAAAATACAAATTTAGGCATCATATTGGATGATCTCTATATATATATATATATATATATATATATATATATATATATATATATATATATATATATATATAGATAGATAGATAGATAGATAGATAGATAGATAGATATTCGAATTTAAGTACATCATTAAAAAGTCCAAAAATAATTATATTATAATTTTTCATATATACATCAATTTCTATATCTAAATAACAAGTAATAAAATAAATTGTAATGATTCTAAGAAGGTATGTTAAAATATCTATTTTTCCTTAAATATAACAATACACGTATTAATTAACATTTAATTCCAATCAGATACATTTGCGGCTTATTTACCGTCTGGTTTTAATAATAATTGTAATCTATTCAGTAAATTGTTTGGGTAATTCCCGTTTTTATATTTCTACGAATGAGTTTTGGAATTTCCTTTTTAAAAATGTAAACATTTCAGAATTGATATTTGTTTACTTCAATTAAAATTACAAGCTAATATTAAAAAGTAATTTCCCTATTAACTACAAATTTATATTTTAAATAAAAATTGAATTTCAATAGACGATTTAAAACTATGTACCTTTCTAATAAATGTCATTTATTTAGATTAATTTCTTTTATATTGAAAAAAAACTTATTCATCTAACTGTAATCTTTATCGGTATTTGTATTCTTGATTCGTATTCTTTTTACATGTTTCATGATTTGTTTTTTTATAAAAAAAACAATACTTTTAATAAAAACTAATCGACAAGTGTCTTTTTCATTTCTTTGTATGCTAGTTATATTTTTTTTACTAAATACGTAATCATGCAGAACAAACTGAAATTGAAAGGGAACAGGTCAAGTGAACAAAAAAGTGAGATAAAACATTGTATTGGCCATTTCTTCCTCGGTTTTAAAATAGAACAAATAGTACTTATATTAATTTATTTTTATGTAAACGTTTTTTCATTATATATCGATACGTATTAGGAATTATTAAAAAAAATATCTAACTACTTTTTAATATTGAGATTCTTTTAACATATGTTCAAAGTTCAAACTAAGTATGATAAGAATAATCAAGTTGGAATTAATACAGTTCTGCCTAATAACGAGATAACTTAGTATATATATATATATATATATATATATATATATATATATATATATATATATATATATATATATATATATATATATATATTTAAAAAATGAACTACTTTAAGTGGATAAGATCTATGAAGAAGTAACAAATTTATATTTTTCAATATAATAATAAATTTGAATTTAAATATAGATTTAAATATGTTTATTAGCTAATGATGTTCTAACACTGATAGATTTTTTTGATTAAATTTAATAGAATAAATATTTATATTTTAATTTTATAATAGTTTTTAATAAAAATTACTTTTTTGGTATAGTTTTTTTCATTTTTAGAAGACATTGAATCGTTATTAATATATACAGATATAAGAGAAATCATCTACAAAATTGAGAATGGTGTTATTAAATTCATCCTTCTATGTTATATTGAGCTAGATGGAAAGGCATATTAATTCGATTTTAATTAAATGTAAATGCACTCTCATTGTTATTATACTAATAATAGTTATACTAGACTTTTTAATTTAAATTGGTATTAATTAAATTATTTAATTGATATTAATTAAATTTTTTTTGAGTTTTATATAAATTATTAAAATTATACTTAGCATTTTTTAGTTGAAAGAACAGAAAGTTTTAGATAATTTAATTAAACACTGTTTTTAAATACAAAAAATACTAATAGAATATATTTAGTAACTAGTATTAAATTATCTGTTTCATAAATTATTTAATAACGAAAGTAAATTTTAATAGCAATTTCAACTTATGGGTGGGGAGAATTATATAGAAACGCACACATGTATATATATATATATATATATATATATATATATATATATATATATATATATATAGAGAGAGAGAGAGAGAGAGAGAGAGAATGTATTTTAAAAAAAAAGAAATAAGAAACTAGTATTTAGTTTGATATTTAGTCTCTTGTAAAAATTTTTGGCAAGTTAATTAATCTCATTACCTCTCTGGACTTATCACTAAATATACTACATGTCTATGCAGAGGGACTACTTTTTTGTGAACATATGTCTTATTCAATTAAATTGACAACATTTTTAAGTGGATTTTCTGGATAAAAAGATTAAATAATTTATTGCAAAAACAAGGAAACTTGAATATGAACTTTTGACAAAATTAAAAATCAAGTTTGGAAACACAAAGTATAAAAAAGTCTCAAATATGTTTATATACATATATAAATAATAATTTATATTTATATAGGTTGTACAACATAACAGAGAACTCAAAACTATATTGTTTTAAATAAGGATAAAGAACTTTTTTTTAAAAAAAATAGTTAATAATTTTTAATCTCTGAGGGATATAATTTTAGTATAGAATAAAGTTGTATAAAAAAATCTAAAATATATTCAATTTGATTAATCGTTACTATAAATACTATAGAAATATACATTTTTTCGGTAGAGTTGTGATATTTTTTTATTACTTCAAGATTAATTTAACAACATGAATATTCGAACAATGAAATGTATAAATTATGAAAAGTATTTTTTTATTATTATAAACGATTAAAGTATTATTTTAATTTTATTGTTATACATTGTGAACAGTTATTTCAATAGATTCAAATTCTAATCAATATATTGACTTAAATAATAACGTTTCATTTTTATGACCATTTTTACAACACATTATATCAAATAATTATAGATAAATCTTATATCAAATAATTTATCAAATTATCTTATATTAAGCCTATATATCAAATAATTATAGATAAATCTTATTTTTACTGCCAAGAATATTAGTTTAAGAATATATATTTTTATTCACATACCTTTTTAAAAAGTTCAGATATTTCTTCCGATTAACGTTTTTAGTCATTTTTTTATTCTAGTAAGTTACTTTCCTATATCATATCATATGTAAGATCTGCTAATTGTCCTCGCACCAACGATTTTTCTAGTAACTTTTTAAATTCTCATCAAGTTCAGGTATAGAGATGAAAAGATTTACCGCGATCAATCAGCAATTTTCTATTTGCATTTCTTAGTTTATTTTTTAATGAAATTTTCGGTTTCATAGTTTTCTTTTTATATATATTGTATTGAAAAATGATTCGTTTTAATCAATTCACTATTTCTCATATATATTTACCAGTTTTGCGTAAATGAACTAATTTTCTTATTTCAATTGTTGTCTCTGATCATTTTTTTTCATAATTTTCGAAATAGACCTAAAATCGTAAAGAGAACTTAAAATGTATAGTGATTATTTTTTATTTTGTGTCTAAAAGAAAATGGTATAATTTAAAATTTTATTACGTTTTTTTATTAACATATTGTTGTAGTTTATTTTTTGCAAGAACTGCAAAAAATTCGTTTACATAAATTAAAAAGAGTATAAAACTTCGCACATAACTCATTATTTTCTTTATTGGTCGTGCGATTGTGATGTATGAATGTGATTGCTGGACACTGTTTACAATTATATACACATACACAGATGTATATATATATATATATATATATATATATATATATATATATATATAAATGTGTATGTGTGTGTGTGCGCGCATATATGGAACTATAAGGAGTATAGAAAAAAATTCAAAAAGTATAAATATTTTTCTCAAAAAAGAGACATACGATCTTAAATAAAAATATTTTGTTTAAAATAAGTTAATTAACTAAGAAAATACTATATTTTCGAATTTAAAAAATACATCAATAATATTTTAATTGTTGGTCACTTAACGTTTTTGTAAAGACCTACTTTATCGCCGTATTGTTAACAGTTCGTGCTGCCATCTTAAGAAAAATCTCAATTCTATCATTCTATTCTACGAATATAACGGAATTACAATAAAATAAGGAATATTATGGACAAATACTATAAAATCATTGTTTATATATATATATATATATATATATATATATATATATATATATATATATATAGTTATTTAAACATTTTTATACTAATTAAAAGGTACGTTAAAATAATTTAAAACAATAGTTTGATTCTTGTAACCCATTTTTTAAAAATATTAACTAGTATCTTTTACATCAACTATTTTTTATTCTTTATTAAAAAAAACTTTAATACATTAACTGCAGTTTAATAATGAGTTTGTATTACTTCTCCTCGTTTTTAAACACCGAAAGGTAATAACTTTGTACACATTTTACAATAAAACGAATATATAAATATTTATTAAACAGAAATACATAATAAAGAATAAGGAATAATCGTACCTGTTGAATACACTTAAGGAATAAGGAATAATCGCATTGGTTAAATATATTCGTAAAAATAGCCATGTTAATAATCACTTACTATTAATTCATTACATGCATTTTTTTTTATAAATCTCTTAATAGGTTTTTTACCAGATTACTACATAGATTAAATAAAAAATAAGTATAATATATAAATATTTTTTCCATATTTGCTTATATATAAAAAGTTATTTAAATTTATACTGAATGTACATAATTTGTTACATGTAATGTAAATAAAAAATAATTATTAAATATTTGATATTAACACTAATAATGTCTGTAAAGTAAATTTACAGAAATAAAAAAATATATGGATTATAAGGTATAGAATCGAATTATTAAGTTAATAAAATTAGGTCTATTTTATATATATATATATATATCAAAATCTATTTTTCAAATAATTTAAACAATAATTGATCTATAAAATTCATATACAATTATTTTGATTTATTACAGGAATTCGTTTGAGACTATTTCAACATTTGAGACAAATGTCGCAATCTTTGTTTCTCTAGTTTAGGTTGGAGGAAGGTAATTCTCTCGAGGCTCCGTGACGTTTTAAGGGATTATCTATCTCGTCGTAGATATATTTAATAACAAATGATGTTAAACGTAACTAACTCTAAGCAATATTTGTTTTATTATATAAATAAAACAGTATTAATTAATTAAGATACTTTTGCATATATCAATCAATTTATCGACGTCTTTTCATATTAGTAATATATAATGATTAGAAGAAAATATGGTGAAATTTTATAAAAATATAAAAAATATACATATTTCTAAAATTTATACATGTATTTGGATTATTGAGCCCAAAAATCATTTTATCATCAATAATTGTATTTTTTATCAATTGTTACAATTTTCAAATAAAACGTTACTATTTTTCATTGCTTTAGTATACATTAATAGCATGTTAAATAATTAAATATAACAGATTTGCAAAAAATAGCTTTATTCGAATCGAATATTCATTATGTATATATTTTTTAAGTTAATATGTTTATGTAGAATTTATAAATATGTTTTTCGTGTTATTAAATTTAAAAAAAAACATAAATATTTAGAAATATATATATATATATATATATATATATATATATATATATATATATATATATATATATAAGAAACTCGAAAATAGATTAAACTTATATAAAGAAGGATAAAAAAAATGTTATAGAAAGACAGAAAATTATAGAGATATAAATAAACCATAAACACAACAATATGTTGATTTAATAAAGGAGAAGGCATTTCAATGAAACACGTACTCTTTATTAATTATATTTAATACTTATATTAGGTATCATAATACAAACACAGAAACAGAGTTTTAAGAAATTTGTCGACTAATATACAATCTATTTCAGATGAATCAATTTCCCACATTAAAGATACGTTTTATGTACACAATTCCTGATATTGCTCACTGTCTGTGAAATGAATAGTAATTTTTCGAACTTGAAAAAAATAATCTGGGAGATTGAACCTGTATAGATTTCAATAATATAGTGATTATGCAAGGCTAGATAATGTTTTGATTAGATATAATTGATAACCTTTTACGGTACGAAATTAATAATCCATCAAATTCCAATATTTAGAAATAAAATAATATTAAAGTACACAAATCATGGTATTTTGATGAAAATACCATAAAGTACAATATTTTTTTGTAATTAATATAAGTTGTTGACTAACTTAATGTAAAATGTTTATTTTTTTAAGACTAGTATATTCTTTCGTCAATGTATCGTGTTTTCTTTATTTTAGTTAAATTCATACTAAAACGATTGATTTTAAAGTAGTTGAAATCATATTAAATTCTTTAATGATTTTCAATTTTGAGTCCAGCTCAAAGTAGATCATTAAATAAAATATATATAGTTTAAACTAGAATTAAAATGGAATTTGAAGTAAACCTTTTGGTTTTCATTCAAACTTACAATATTATCAGAAATTATATTTCTGTCCACTAATATTAATATATAAGTTAATTACTTAATAGGACAAAACAAATTAAATGGCATTTTTTCTACATTTCAATAGACATTGTTCGAAGACTTCAAATAATTGCACTAAATGTCTATAAATTTATTTTCTAATGTCGGCTTGAATATAACATTAATATGGTGATATTTTAACTCGTGCAATTTAGTTTTTATTTGAAGATATCAATACAATAATACACAAAGAGTAACAATGGGTGAGGTTTTTATAAATAAATATCAATAGTTGAAGATTGGGTTGCACAAATAAAATGTAAGTATATATTTGTATAGTATTTTAAGCGATAAGTTTGTTGATATTTGTTATACATCGGGAAAAAATGTTTTTTTGTCACGCTGTGCCGGTAAAAATAAACATTTGTTGCAGAAAATAAGCTCATTGTGTGAAAAATCCCTGTTGCCGATAATCAACCATTAGATATCAGTTTGTATTGACTGAATGTTCTGTTTGTTCTCTTTTTAATTAATGGAAATGTTTAATTGTTATTAAAATTTAATATGTTGTTTTTATTATAAGAATTGATTTTATAGATTTCTTAAATTTGTTTATAGATGTATAACCTCACTTATAATATTTAACCATTATGCATACGGCAAATATATATTGATATATGAAAATTAGTATAAAATTGAATAACTGTATTCAATTTCAAACAATACTTGCGATTATATTTATTTAAACAAAGTCGAGATAAATGACTTATTCTCATTGCAAATCTGTTAGCAAATAATTCTAGCAATCGATTTTGAAACAGTTAAAGAAAATCTTAGTATGTTAAATATATAAATGGTGTATCATTCATTTTTAAGTACCGATCATATGAATAATGTTACTTTAATTTTTCTCATTTTTAATAACTTGATGTTTAATCGAATATTAGTAAAGGTACATTTTTTTTCATTTTAAAAGACTCTAGTGGTCTAAAGAGGTCCAAATTATTAAATTGTTAAATTGGCGAAAAGACGTATTTGATATTTCACTGTTTAGTAGTGGTGGTGATAGGTTCGTCAGTTTCTTTACGAACTTTATGTCCTCTGAATGAAGCTTGAATTTTTGTTGCAGCCAAGTGTAGGTCTGGATCAGTAAGATCTATATCCAATGTTTCTTCAACCTGAAAGCAAATATTGAATTTCGATTATCTTAATAAAAATTTATAGATGATTTATAACTCTCTCTCTCTCTTTCCCTCTCTCTCTCTCTTTCCCTCTCTCTCTCTCTCTATATATATATATCCGAATTATATTAATTTAGTATTTCTAATGTTAGTATTATATTTAACTAAAACAACCAATATTTAAATTACCAGAATAATAACTGTATAATAAAATAATGATGCCATAATATGATAAATCAATAAAAAAATATTACTACTATTCATTTATATTGTCTGACTTGATTTTTTATTGTTGGAAATATGATTCTTGTTTTTAATCTTAATCGTTTTAAAATAAGTTACAAATTAATTATGTGATTGCCAGTGACAAACGTTTTATTTAAATTAAAATTGTCAAGTTCATTAAAATTTCGTTAACAAATATATGTATATAAATAGAGAATTCGTTATTTAAAAATGAACTAATATGACATTATGAGGCCATACTGCATGTGTTTAAATGTATATTTATTTATGTATAAAATACAATATTGGATAAGAATGTTGTGAATGTGTTAATGTGAACACTGAGTATGTATTTGTACATATGTACATAAATCTATTAATTCAAACATCTGATAATCCATTTAAACTACAAGTTAAAGGCAATAATATATATATATATATATATATATATATATATATATATATATATATATATATAAAAGCATTAGAGTTACTATAATCTTCAATTTTATTCAAAACGAAGGATTCTATAATCCTAAATTTCACAAATTAACTGGAATTATTAATATATATATATATATATATATATATATATATATATATATATATATATATATATATATATATATATATATATATACATATATATATATATATATATGTATATTATGTGTGTGAATTTTGTGGGGAATGTGGATTATCACAATTTAGAGATATTACAATACAGTGAATTTATACAAGTTACTATAACGATGTCAATTAGAATATCATTTATGGCAAATACAGATTAAAAGCAATGAAATAAACTCACAACTTTCTTACAAAATGATTATATTGGAATAAAAGCACGTTTTCTTGTACAGAGTTATGTACATTAATGCAGATAAAAAATATATAGATTTTTTTTGTTATTATAAAAATGTAATTGTTCTTTAAATTCACATAGATTATTATTAATTATATAGGGTTTTCCAGTAAGCAACAAAAAATATTTAATTAATGAGTTATTTATTTTTTTTATTTTTAAGCATATTTTATGGCATTAATGATGGAACATAATTTCACTCAAATGACCACCACGACTTTTCTTGACATAGTACATTCGTTTAGTCACTCTTTAATATAATTGTGGTCCAATTTCATGAATTTCACTTCAATGTTTATTTTTAATACTTCTGTTGTATGTGGTTTATCAGTATAAACCAATGATTTCACATAATCACTCAGAAAATAATCCAATGGAGTTAAATCACATGATCTTGGTAGCCAATTTATATGTTCATTTTGTGAAATAATGGATTCATTAAACTTTTTTTTCAATAAAAAAATTTAAACATGGGTGCTACCAGCTGTCAATATCCTGACATTCTTATTGGAGAACCCTATATATTCATTTTGCCTAAATTTTCTATAAAGTTTTATACAACTTTCATCTGAATCAAAAAAGAGATACAACTAAATGAAAGATAATAAACATTCAAAGAAAGTGTTAATATATTTCACCATAACAATAAAAAGCTCGAATTAATTACTGTTCTAAGAAACGAAAATTCATTCCATGCTAGTCTCTTAGACGTTAAATATACTAATTCTAAGACTGAACTCGTTTTAAAATCAGCTCACGAAACAAAGACCAGTACATTTTCCTTTCGCTGCTCTATTATCATACACTAATCTAATCGCAGCGTGTAAATCGCCTCCTTTGCTCTAATTAATTGAAAACACGTAACCCATAAAAGCTAAACTAAACTGACACGCTTAATTCAGGCCTGTTCAACGTCAGCACGATCGTCAATCATAAAATACGTACTTTTTTTTCGCCGAGTGTAATTTATGAACGTCGTTGTAAACGGTCATGTTTTAGTATTTTTTCTCGTTTTTCAAACTTTATGTCAAATATATATATATATAAAATGTCGTTAAACAGAATTTAAATACATTCTGTGTTTGATTTTTGTTTATATTAAATTTAAATACCGAGTGCTGGTTTTGACAATTATTAAGGCTTTTCAATTTGATTCCGCCTACAAATTTTGTTAAAAAGTCGTAAAATTTAATACCTTAATGACATTTAATACTATTTTTGTTTTAAAAAGTATTAAATATTTTTATAGTATTCGACTCTTAGTCTTTGTAATGTTAACGATTATGTAGTCCAGAACAATGGTGCGCAACTTGTGGGTCGCAATGAAAAAAAATTGTTGGAGGTCGTGCAAATGTTAAGAAATTCTCAAACCAAACGTTGAGAAAGTAGGATGGTAACAATAAATAATGGGTCGCGTGAAATGTTATTCTCAGTATGGGGGTTGCAAATGTAAAAATATTGCTCAACACAGGTCTAGAATAATAATAAGAAATATAATTTTATACAAAACAGTATAGTTATCAGATGATATAAAAATGAAATTTCCTTTATTTTAAACTAGAATGTAATTAAATAAAGTATTTGTTTGTCTAGGAAAAAATTTACATTAAAATAAAAAAAATTATAGGTGTTTATTTATTTTTATACACACACACGCACACACATATTTGTGTATATATATATATATATATATATATATATATATATATATATATATATATATATATATATACCTATATATATATATAGATATATATATACTGCATTCACAGTATCTTGTACTGCATTCACAGTATTCGCTTCAGCAGCTTGCTTTCGTGTCATATGACCTCGAAAAGAAGCTTGGATTTTAGTAGCAGCATGACATAATTCTGAAACAATAAATTAGAAATAAGAATAAATATATATATATATATATATATATATAATATAATTATTATATAGTACCTTCATTTTACAAAATTAAAAACTAACTTCATTTCACTCACATAAAAGGAAATAATTTTGATGACCTCAATTATACTTCGTAATAAATTTCAAGTAGAAAATTAAAAAAAAACTACTACATCATTTTTAGAACAAAAAAAAAATGATGAGTAGGATAAGCGAAATATTCTTCTTCAAAAAAAAATATATACAACTATGCCCAGAAAGTGTTTGGTTTGAATATATCTTCAATTTTCAGTAAGTTACTTATTAGCTATTGAATATTCTCTAACGAAACAAAATTTTGTAAAAGTATCACGCGTCGTGCAAGTTGAACTGGCGTGAAATATAAAACAGAGAAAGGATCATAAGGGAATAATGTAATCTTGTAGAAGAAACAATAAATAAGAACATTTTGGTTGTAATAGTGATTTTATATTTTTTTTCTTTTTACAAAAAAGAAATTTATTTTGTAAAATAAAATGTAGGTACATGATACAATATATATTTAACACATCAATAAAATTTAATATTTAGTCAAATATAATGAATTTTATTTAAATGAGAAGATGGTGTATTTTATAAATTTTAAATTAATAATCATTTTAATAACATTTTTAAATTATTTAACGTTTCTTTAATAATATATTAAAAAAGTGTAAAATGAAAATAATTGTAATGATAAGATTTTCAAAAAATATTTTAAAATCAATTGAGAATTATTTTTAAATGAGGCAATTAATAGTTTTAAATTTTATAAAAATGTCTATAAAATAATAAATAAACTCTAAAAATATAAATTCAGGTTTTATTCAAAAATTATATTTTTAATTTTGTATTTATGTAAATTGCAGTGAATAAGAAAAATGTTTTTAGAATAATAAATGAAAAAACATTTTTTTTCTTAGTAAAAAATTAAATTGTATAATAATTTTTTTGAGTAAAAAAATAATTAAATAAAAGCTTTATAAACTTTTCTCTGAAAATAAACCATAATTACTAAAATATTTCTTTCTCTCTCTATATATATATATATATATATATATATATATATATATATATATATATATATATATATATATAATGTAAATATTTAGACTAAAACTCATAAACGTTTGAAGACATAGGCGTGATGAATGACTACTAATTAAGAGAAGTTTCGTGTAAAATTGTTTGAAATGAGAATTTCGGTGTTTCTGAACAAAATATTTTAATGTACTTTTTAATAATGTAGCTGGTCGTTAAAAATATGTTCATTGAAACAGATTTAAAACTATTCTTATTAAAAAGTCATAAATAAATAATATTACATTTGGTTGAAGTCGAGAGTAAATGAAATAAAAAAAAATATTTACATACAGATACACATATTTTTTGAACAAGTGTGTGTATATGAAAATCAAATATTAAATATATTATAGTTAATATCAAACTTTTTTTTAGAAAAAACATAAAATTCTATTAGCTAATTTTTCGTCTACAACATTTATGGTCTCTTAAGTACTACAATACATTTTAGACGTTGGGTATAAAATAATATATTTGAAGATTTATGAGTGAAGTAGCATTTACGAAAGCGGTAGAAGTGTTTTCTACAAATTTACTGTATCTTTCGAGGGATCTCGCAAACCACATGTGGCACATAAGTAATGGGTTGACCGTCCTTGAACTAAGATCTTCAAATAAATTTTAAGAATAAAGAGATGTTAAATGTTTTCTAGTTTGTTTTTCCCTCACATAAATCGGGAATAATATTTGTAACATTTTTTTCTTTTTGTTTGCAAACACTGTAGATTACTATAATAATTTATATTTTGTTTCGTATGTTTGTTTTGGATTCTATAGTTAGAATTAAACCTGATTTTTATTTAAAATGATGTAAATATATAAACAAATACTTTTATAAATTATTATTTTTTAATATCTGAGGAGATATAAAGGATAATATCCTTTGATAACATCAGAGAGTAATATGACATATGTATATATAAATAGAGAGAGAGAGTGAAAGAGAGAATATTTTTAAGTTTATATAATATTTATTTTTTATAATCCGAAAATTCAGATTTTTAAACATGGAATAAAAAATAAAATAGATTTTTTTTATTAAAACGAATCATTTGACTTAAATACTATATTTTTTTAAATTATTGTTTATTGTTTACTTTTAATTAACTTAAGTTTGATGGTGATGCTATCCTTCTTAAAATTTTGTCATGTAAAAAATGCAGTCAAATAGTCATCGAAATGTACTTGAACTAATTAAAAAAAATTAATAACTAATTATTAAATTTCAATTAAAATTGATTGATTTTTAGATTAAAATTTGATTTTAGTTAGCACAAAATCAAATTACAGTTTAGGTACAACTTATGAAAGTAGAAATATTTGTTTAATATTGCAATATTTCTTTATTATTTAATTCATAAAATTATTTTGTTTATATTTAAAATATTAACTGTAGTAATAAAATTTAATTTGAGATTTTAAAGCACTCTGAATTAAATATTTAAGCTTACTTTTTTAAAAAAATCTCTTGTTAATAAAAAGTTATTCGTTTAAAAAATATAAGTCTATCTGTAGATTAAATTGTTTTAAATTAAGAAAAACCATAACAAAAAATGTTTAAATAACCTCAAAAAAATAATGTATATTTTTTAAAAATTTGATTTGTATTTTTTAACAACCAACTTTATGTATGAAACAATACAAATGGAACTCTTATTTAAAAAAATATTATATATATATTTCTATGAAAAAATAAAATGTCATATATTTTGTTTATCTTGTGTTTTAAAATGAAAGTCAATACAACACAGAATGTAAAATTATATTTACAAAATTAAATATTTGAATTGTACTTGAACATTTTATTTTTGAATCATATTTTTTTATATTTCGTTCTGTACAATTGAATTGTTCACAAAGTGTTATATATTTCATATTTATATATTAATCGAATAAATTAAAAAAATATGTTAATATAACCATTGTATACCATTGTGAATAGTAAATCTGAAGACAATAAGGATGTAGTTTACTAACTTTAAACAGTTAAGTGTAAATTTATAATTCGTGTATAAATCACTGTACATCATGGTACATCGAGCACGATAATACAATAGCTTTTCATTTTGTTACATTCCAAACGTTGTATCATTAACTGATTTTCCATCAATGGAAATAATTCGCATCTCATGTCAAAGTTTCTGGCTGATGATAATAATATCGAACCGAAAAGGATAAGCGGTGTACGGCATACTAAACAGATTTAGATAGACGAAATTATGTTGCCCGAAATATAAACACACGAGGGCTATCTTTCCTGCACCATTTACATGTAATAATATGTAAAACATGTTATGAACAGATAAGCCAATATTCGCTGTGTTAATAGATTCTATGCGGTTTTGGTCACTTAACATTTTGTGGCAGTTTACTTTTGTAGATAAATCTATTGATCATTTTTGTTACAACACACACAGATATATATATATATATATATATATATACACACACAAATACATTTATATAAAAATCCTGGTTGAAAAATTAATAAAATATATTTGACGAAATAAAAAGAATAAAATACGTAGAATAATGAGATAATATAATATGTACTATAGTAACTGTATTAAATGAAATATTTAAAATGAAGATATTTACTTTTACATTGTATATATTTACTGAAACATATAATTCAAATTATTTATTTTGTAATAAACATAAAGTTCAAAAGTAACTTTGAAAAAGTTACAAAATCGATGTTTTATTTTCTGGCTTTTAGCAAAAAAGGTATTAAAACCCACTTTCAACTGCGAAGCTTTCTATTGTAAACTAAGTTCACTGAAGTTGTCATATTTTTAAATGAATTCAAGTAAATATAATCCGATTATTATTAATAATAACAGAATTGTGTAATCAGTGAGTACAATAAAGGTTTGATTTAAAAGATATTAATGAATGTAAAATAGAAATACATACACCATTATAAACAGATATTTCTGTTTCAATATATATATATATATATATATATATATATTGCTGATTTTAAAGTTTTTATACTCAAATATAATCAATTCAACCATGTTACCGTTTCTAATAACTTTGTATCATGTCCATTTATCGGAGAATTGTGTAAATTTGCATCGACCGCTCATTTCAAAGTTATGCTAAAATAACTCAATTATTTCGGGCTTTCAATTACAATTCGGTTCATTATAGAACGTATTTAATTTGTCTGTTGCCTTGTTTCCGGATCGATGTAGAATATTCAATCCACATCGTCGTTGATGATATTAAACACTTCAATTTTATATGTAATTATTAAACATTCTCAATTGTACGTTAGAATACTATATAATCAATTTATCAGTAAAAAAATTATTGTGGATAAAATACATTTAATTAAACATATGCTATTAAGAGCACAGTTTTTTAAATTGACGTATGGTAAATTTAGGGAATTTAAATACTAATTTATTTACCTTTAATCTATCTATTTAAATTAAATTAAAACAATGGTTTACACAAATCGTACCTTAAGCTTTAAATCAGTCGACTTTTAAAAAATAAATATTTTTTATGTTGAAGTTGTGTTAGTATTTTTATTTTGTAGTTAATTAAACAGTTTTTTTATTAATAAATTATTTGAAATATCCAATCTATAAAGAAAATATAATTTTAAGTTCAATAAATATATATATATATATATATTAATTATGCTTAACAAAATAATTTTGTATCATACCCAACTTTTTTTTATTCGTTAACAAATATTTTTACTTTACCAGGAAAATATAAAAGCTGCTGTATTTTTTTATATAAAACCTTGTTATTTGTCAAAATATAAAATTGTATTTGATGTTCTTCTTTGTAATTAATACAAAAAAGTTCACAGAATTGTTCAAATAAATTTAATTCTTGGAAGTGTTCAATAAGTATATTTTATTCTCTGAAATAACACATTTATATTTTCAATATAACAAATACTGAAAAAGTAATTCAAAACAAATTTAATACAATTATGAATGATCATATAATTTTTTTTGTCTGTATCAAATCAAAGAATAAAATAGTTAAATAAAAAATGTATGTTATATCGTTTATAAAATATATAAATACACCTATCGTCTAGAAACGATAAAAAAATTTATATGAAAACAAAGGTGTGATCAATATTAAAACAACAGATAAGATAAAATATACTTGTGTACTGTTTAAAATATGATATTATTTTATAGGCAACACTAGCTACAATGAATATAAAAAAATGTATAAAATATAAACGAATGACTTTTTCATGTTTCGAATTTTGTTTACACACATTGAACCGTCTAAAAAATATACTAAAACCGCAAAGCAGTAACAGTAAAACTTTATAATACTTCATCTCATACATATAAACGATAATAAGAAATTTCATATATATATATATATATATATATATATATATATATATAAATGTGTGTGTATGTATGTACAGATTTAAACCTACATTCGTATTTATTATTGTATTCAATGAGACTTTACGCCATTTCTCAAGTCATTTATATTCTCGAGATATCGTTTCTTGTCTCTGAGCTAATCAATTCGAACGCGCTGCTTTTCACGAAATAAAATAATGGCTTTCACCTGATATCTTAACAAGAGACGTAATGTTTCAGGGATAAGCCTTCAAAAGATTGAACACATCATAAATAAAATATAAATCGTATACACAAATTAATTTCTTTTGAAATAAGTCTTGATATTTTTCCAACATTTTATTGTTGTTAAAATAAATTCATATATAAAAAAGGATATAAATTTTTTGTCATGTTTTATTTCAAAATAATCACTTGATTTTAAAAAGAACATTATATATATACTCGTTGTAAAAAGATGAAATATTTACAGATAGAACTAATCAAAATTGTTCAACAACCAAAACATCAAAATTGCATAAATCATTAAGAAAAATGTGTACAATCTAAAAAAAGGACAATAATCGGATACGTTTTCCATTACTCGACCGCAATTCATTTAAATTTAAATTCCGATAACACCGGAATAATTTCCGCATGAAGTAGTTTTAAAACGAGTGGTCGTTATAAATTGAAGCCTGCTTTGCTTATTGATAGATGAACAAGATATAACATGTATTTGTACAATTTATGATAGTTGAATATTCTACACTTCAGTTCACTAGTTCAACATCAATCCCTTTTTCAGTATAGTACAATAGGGGCTTGCCAACACGTGTAATATTCATTTGAAAATCTCACAATGATTTTTGACGACTCATAGAATTTTACATTGTTTATTAGTATTTGAGAACAGAAATACGGGTTTAAATTTCATTTTTGGAAAATAGAATTTTTTTTAAATATTAAAATTACATGAATCAAGTTATACATCAAAAAATGTTTATAAAGCATTATTTTTATTAAAAAAAAGTTTTAAACATATTTTTTAAAGTTAAATTAAGGTCATTTTTATCTCCTTACAGATTCATTCTATTCTTTTCTCGTATTGATATAAAAAAGCGACACGTGTTTCTATTGTCTGTTTTTCTTATCGCTTTTTTCCATTTATGTTCATAACCAAAATAGTGAAAAGAATCTCCTTAGTTTCTCTTTTTTAGTATTTGCATGTGTCCCTAGTCTGTAATGATTCAGTAACTGAATAAAATATATTCACCAAATATAAAATTGGATTTTCGTTGCGGCGTTACGTGAAAAAATCGAATGTAGGTCATACAGTAGTAACGAAATATACACATTTTTTCCTCTGAAAAACAGTCACACGAGATCATATTCATATCATCGATATGTATGTATTCATGTACGATTCCGATCATTTTTTGTACACCGATCGTGGGAATCGGGGAAAAAACGAATTGACCATTTCAAGCCAATTTATAACAGTCATGAGCGCGTCAGCTCAAATATATTGTGATATACGAGGCGTCTTATTGTCTGGTCGTCCTCATGAAATTTTCACCCCGGCTTGTGGAGAGCAACGCCGCCCTTCATTGCGGAATGTATTTTCACAATGCAGTAAAACAGCGGTCAACGCGCAGGGCTTTTACATGACCGCAAACATTTCAAACGTTCGCTTTAAGGTGTTATCATAAAGTTTGCTTACAGATAGGTATGTATATATATATTATTAAGAATTGGGATTCTATTGCATTTTTATATCGAAAAAATAATAATAAAGACACAAAACCGTCGTAAAAACATGCAACATCTCAAAAAATACATGTCTGTGACTGGTTTCCTAATAAACATATAAAACTTGTTATATTTAAATATAAGAAAATATAATAAAATTTGATTTTTTTCAAAAAAATATATTATATTTTACAGCATTGTCAAGATGAGCATAATTTGATGTAGATAAAATACTTGTCTTTAATACAGATAAATCATTCACTTCAATAGTATAAGATTTCTTTATACAATTTAATGATTTATATATAAAATATTATTTTGTTACTTAAAAAATCTTAGATTATGCATTTCTAAGTCCACAGACTCAATTATACTAGTGTCTCAGTTGAAAAAATTGAATTAATATGTAATTTATTATTCATTCTATTATTTCCACAACAATTCATTTCTAAATAATAACTTTAATTTTTTTAAACAAGAATCCACATTCTGTGGTTCTACATTATTGTAAACGACAGAAAATTACAGAATCATTTATGCTATTATATTTCAGAGTTTATTTGACAGTGTCACTACGTTTTATGATTTCATCAGGCTATTTCAGGTTTAAATTATGTAGTTCTGTGATACTTGTCTTTATTATAGACATTCGTTACAGTACAGGTAAAACAGATGGCGATAATTTAAACATCTTGTATTGTGATGAAGTCATAAAATGATGACAAACTTTTGTTAAATGTGAAAACATTTCACAGTACAATGTTTGTATACGTTAGACTAGAATAAATGGACACATATTTATGCTATATATGTATATACATAAATATATATATATATATATATATATATATATATATATATATATATATATATATATATATAAACATTACTCTGTAAATCTATTTTTTTTCAAAAAACACAAAAATAAGATGATAACTTAATAATTATTATTTACAAATTGAGTCAATTATAATTAAAATCTAATAACAATTTTACAATATCTTAATAAGTTTTGAAAATTATTAAAAGGTTTTGAAAATTAACTGTAATTATGGATCAAAAAAAACCTACCACTCTACAATTTCGAAAATCTATAATATTTAAGTCACATTGAATTAAATACATTTATTTTTTATTTTTCGATAATAAAATTATGTTTTAATATAATTATATCCGTTATATTATACTACGTTTCAAATTTTATCTTAATTAATCTTGATACTTCGTTGAAAAATAATTATGTTAGGAATTTTGTACTCATAAAATTACATGAAAATAATCACTTACTGTAATATATAATTAATGTTTTCATTATAATACATAATTTGATAAATTTTATATATACATATATATATATATATATATATATATATATATATATATATATATATATATATATATATATAAAGGCTATGAAAATAAAAGTTAAAATATTAAGAATTTAAATAGAAATTGAAAACAAATTGAAACACACACACATATATATATATATATATATATATATATATATGTATATATGTATTTATGCATATATGTATATATAAATATATTGATAAAGTGAAAGAATAATTTGTGCATTTTAAAACATGCAACCATCTGCTAGACTTTCTTAAAAGTTATTAAACAAGAAAGGAAAATACAATTTCTTGGTTAAACGACAATGCATATTAATTACACATTAATTATCTGATAAATACTTGATATTTCTTTGTTGAAAAATATCTTTAATGGCAGATGGTTTTCAACGTTTAAATAAATAAAAATGACAAGTTTAAATATACCTATTGTACTTTTATAAGTAGAACGTTTTATTCAAATTACTGATATTTACAGACGTAAAGATATACGTATCAGAAGCTATTATTATACTCTAATAGGAATTCAATTAGTGTCACGTAAGCTCTAACATTAATCTTGTTATCGCACTTAAATAAATATTCTCAATGTATGGCTCAAAGATTTATTGGCATAAAAAACAGTTTCATTAATTCTATATTTCACAAAACCTTCAATGTTTCATTTCAAACAAATTTTGCATTTATTAGATTAAATATATGTATATATATATATATATATATATATATATATATATATATATATATGCCATTTTATAAATGTTTAAAGTTACTTTACAATTCCGTCACAAATTAAGCTCATTAGACGTTTTCTTTAATGAAAAGCAGTTGTATTCTTAATTTATCGAGACAATATTAATTAGCAGTTACAAAATCCGCATAATAGTATTTAAATTTTCTGATAATTTTTATAAGATCTTTGTAGAAGGATTAAATTGTTTATTATGGATCAAATAATCACATATTTTAGAACAAAGTTAATTATAATTATTCAGATTATTAAAATTATTAAGATAAAACTGTTTCTTTACAAAAATAATTACCATATATATTATGTTTTGTTATTTATTCTGAATATATTATTATAAATTTATTATATATATATACATAAGTTAAATTTATGAGTATAATATTTAAATGAAATATTAATTTTTTTTAAAATAAAAAAATAATATTTACTTCTTATATTTTAAATTGTTAAAGAGTAAATGACAGAATTAATTTTTTACTTGATGATTAAATTAAAATTGTTGGTTGTAATAATTCTTTTTATCAGTTTAACTCCAGTTCCATATATACCTATTGTATTATTCTCTTTTAGAATTTACTGTTAAGATATTGTTGATATATTTTGTTGCAATCGGTTTCTTAGTACTTGAGAGATTTTCAGGTAGTTTAATATTATATCAAACCACTTAAAGTTTCGGTATCAAGTTATCGAAAGTTCAAGTAGCTTGATAAAATATCAAACTACTTGAAATCACTTTTAGATATAAGTACATATAGTGTCAATAATGAAAATAATTGGAATAAATTATATTAATAGATATTTGGTATTAAATACTAAAAAAGAATATTAATAATTAAGTAAATAATATAGTACACTAAAATTAGATTCAAGTCATAAAACAAGCTGTTGAAATCTTATGGATTTTTGGTTTCTGTAGTTAAATTTATATAAATTATTGATTTTAAATTTTATTTTTTTTAATGTGTTTGTTATTTTTTATATTACTTTTCAATAGATAATAAGAACAAAAAAGATGGAAATATGTTTTTATAAATATAAATAATTATTAATTGAAATCATGTGAAATATTTATATTATTATAAAGAGAATATCTATTAATTAGAAATTAATTTTAAGTTAATCAATAAAAACGTCTGTTTGAATTTAATAAATGTTAAAATAATTAAAAATGAACTTTAAAAAGGAATTGTACTTTTTAACTGTTCAGTTTAAATTTATTTGTACAATAATATTAAATATTAATATTATAAAAAAAATTATTTTTTATTATTTATATAATATAAATATATAAAACAATTAAATAAATAATATATGTATTCATACATACACACACACATATTTATATATATATATATATATATATATATATATATATATATAATAGAAATTAATATAAAAAATAATTTACGAATTGACTAATTGTTAAAAATATTAATAAGAAAATTGAATAATTAAATTATCAATTTAAATATTATATATCTAAATTAATTAATTGAGTATTAAAAAAAGAACAGTAATATTTTTCATAGTAGTTACGAATATTAATTTTCTCTCATGTAAAATTATTTTAATGTAATCTACATTTTATAATTTTTGCACATACGAATTTCAAAGTTGTATATTTTATTACATACACACATTAAATGAACCTAGAATAGATAATGAAGAGTTATTTCCCTCAAATTTCACAAATATTATTATAGTATAAAACTTTTTTTTATAATAATTTAAAAATTATATATAAAATATAATCTTATTATTTCAGAATTACACACACACACACACACATATATTTATATATATATATATATATATATATATATATATATATATATATAATTTCAAGATAATTTTACAAAAAAGTTAATATATGTTCAAAATGAATTATTGTTCAACACACAAGTGACGTATTTTTTATACGAGCCAAGTTAATTTTGCGGTAGAATACTTTGTTCAAGTTGGATGGAACAAATGTTAGTGTATGTCTTTTCGCTTCTCATCTATATGTATATATTTGTTTCAAGGACATTAGAGACATCGTCTCTCCCTCGTGTATCATAGAAGTTTATGAATTTAGATAACAGAGTTGATGGTTATTTCTTTAAATTAACATAGTGATAGTTGTAATTGTTTTAATGATAAGCTTGATTTATCTTAATAAGTGTTACTAAGCTAAATGTAAAATTACACGTTTATATTTAATATTCATACATACACACACACTAGCACTATATATATAATTTCTATACAGTGTGTCGAGTAACAAATGTATTAACGGAAAAATTATTTCAAAATAAGAAAAATATTATAAATAAATTTCAAAAAAATCTTTTTAAATCGAATTTTATTGATTTTTGTATCATACTATTTTTTAAATTTTAATTAAGATCTTTAATTTAATTTTAATTTCCTTGTGACCTCAGTGAAGCAATATAAATATCTTAAGACACTGACAAATCTTATTTTCATTACATGTTAATAGCACTGATATAAGCTAATATATTTTAATTAAATTAATAAACTTCGTAACTATGTGACATAGTTGTAGGTGTATAAGGAACGGTGGAATTGTGGAAGCGCTGGGAAGAAAGACTTAAGGTTATAAATAGAAACCAGAAAAACGTTTCAATGGAAATGAATATTTTATATTAAGATGTATTCTTTTTATTTTTTGGTTGGAAATTATTTCATTGACTTAATAAACAAAATGTGATATTTATAACTGTAGCAATAAAAATAGAAAATAATGCTGACTACCATATAAAAAAAATATCATAAGTAATGTAAATATGAATGAATAATAAATTTACTTTTATATATAACATGTGATGAAAATCGTTTAATATAAAATAAACTGACATTAAATTTGAAAAGGGTATGGTTTTTCAATTAGTTTTTTATTTATTTATTCAAATTCACACCCACTATAATACATACATACATATATATATATATATATATATATATATATATATATATATATGTTATGTAATATATAATACAATATATAAAAATATATGACTAATTTTTAAAAAAAACTACAAGTCACGTTTTAAAGATTTATAAATGAGAACAAAACTTGTATAAAACAGTTTTGATACCAATAAGGAAGAACGAAATCTCGTTCAGATTTATATTTATTATTTTACGCCTTACTTCAAATCGATCCAAGTTTAAAAATACTTATCTAAATGGCATTTTTTCTCATGAGATTGCTTATCTTTAGTATATCTATTCCTTTTGTTCGAAACTGTACACATTTATATATTACACTTGCCAAATTTTATGTGTGTTTGGATATATATATATATATATATATATATATATATATATACGTGTTTAGTTTTCTATATTATTAAGGAATATATATATATATATATATATATTAAATTGATTTAATGAAAGCCTTGGTAGTTGGGCTTTCTTGATGTTAGTTATGAGACAACCAACATTGGATTGGTATCTGACTTCAATAGAATATTCTAGTCAATTACTAGTATAGTGTACATTGAACATAGTTTTCGTGTTATGTCAACGAAACTATTCTAATAACTAGAATAGTATTAAAACATTGTACTGGCTTTCGACATGTTAGTCAACAAATTTCAATATTAAAGACACTAATATTCTATTCACGTAGTTGTAAGAATTTTCTAATAAACCTCTGTTTGATATTGTACAGAATGATTAATAATTTTCTATAAACAATATTAATCAAAAAAAATAGTTTATATTAATATATGTATATTATTTTTAATTTATTATAAAAAACATTTTTTTCTTGTTAGAGATGATTTTCATTCATAATTAAGATAGTCTATCCTCTAGTTAATTTAAATATTTTCTGTGGAGGATAAGATCTCTTTCACTAAAATTTAAACGTAACTATTAAGTTATAGTTAATTTTTTCATATTATTTGTCCATGAATAATAATGTTACAAATATATTTGTCTCTTAGAATTAATTGAATATTATGAACATATTTATAACTAAAAACTGATAAAAATATTTTTACATGTTTATGAAGTAAAAATAATATAATAAAATATTCGTTTACATTTCAAAAATGTCATATATATTTATGTTAAAATATTGTTTTCTATGTATAATTTGTCAAATTGACATTTGATTGAATTTGAAATTTCCCCAAAAAAATACCTGTTTGTTTATATCTCAATATATACATCTAAAATATACGAATAATGTCTGTTTACAGAAGTTGAATGTACGGTAATTGTTTACAATAGCCATCATCCATGTCAAAAATGTTAAAACTGTATGTTATTTTTGTTTGTGTAAGAATTTTTTTATAAGAATAAAAATGACTAGCATCCGACATCACGCAGAAAATATTCAGATTGTATTTTCGCTTGATGTAAGATATTTTAATCGGAAATGTTTCAAATGTTCAACATTCCATCTGTACGTTTACGTACATAACGAACACTTATAAATTTCAGGAATCGATTTTGAACTGTCGAGTTTGTCAGCGGATTATGGAAAGGTTATATATACATCAAAACCGAAATAAGTAACTGATAGAACGGATTTTACGGAATATCCGAGTACATTTAATTCACATTTCCGTACACGTTTGTTGTGTCTCCCGGAGAGTTATTTTTAGTTGAATGTTTCCTTCTAACAAACATACACAACCATATACACACACTTTTATTTACAAACATATATATATATATATATATATATATATATATATATATATATATATAAAACATTCACTAGGGGGTTGCTGCTCACTTTAAATTTTCCATGATATGAATATTGGGAATTTATTAGAGACATATGTTCATATATTCATATGGTAACTGTTTTATACATACAGTATAAATCATAAGAATGGTTATCAAGAAGGTGAAATGTGAATTATTCATAAGTTCTGTCATTGTAAAGAGAAATTTATTACGTGTAGAGGAATAGATACCAAATTTATCTAATTTCATAGCTCGATTCGTACGAACAAACAATAATGTTAAAGGGAAATATTTACAACTTTTCGACGAATTATTAAGTTTACTTGGTAGTTCCTTAAGTGACAAGTTTTGATGTTGATGTAGTTAAAATCAATAGATACACGAAAACATGTTTTTCAACAAATGTTTTATCTATAGTTTGAAATTTTCTTCCCTCTCCCTTATATATAGTGTTTATGTATGTCGATAATATAAACTGTACAAATTTTCCTCGATTCAAATTTAGAAATTATTATTATAAAATGAAAACATATTTAAATAAATCAGAAATCATGTATCATGTTTCAAATTATCAATTAATAATATTAATATTAGTTATTTGTACTACAAAATAAATAAATTCAATGTAAACAATATCTAATATTGAGTTAATTTTGGTTTCAGACTAAAATATATAATGAGGTTTTAATAAAATTGTTTTGTCTATGTTGACATTTATAGCTGTTTACATCCCGTGCTTTGATTTACTTGATATAATTATTTTACTTACACCAACACATGTTAATATAATATTCTCATTATTACTAAAATGTATTTGCGTTATTAATTATATGAGAAATAATTTAAATATAACAATATATTTATATATATATTTATTAAACTAATTTATGTTATCAAAATTAATTATAAATCGATATAAGTAATTTTAAGAAACTTCACACAAAAATAGAAATATTCCTATTAAAATTTATTAATTAAATGATTTGAAAAATATTTTATTAATTAATATCATTATGTTAAGAAATAAAATCAGAAGATACATTTTTTAATGACAAGGTAAACACTTATCTTTTTTTCTACATCTATATAAACTATTAAAATATTACACACTGAATAATAAAATTATCAAATATATTTTTTTATTCGAGATTATAATCTCATTGTCTTATATATTTTTATAATTAGAAATCTCGATTGTAATACATATTTCAAAAGTTTTTCTTTCGTAGACGATAAATTTAAGAAATGTTCATTTATTAAAGTTTAAAATAAGCTATTAAAATGTTTTATCATAATAGATATCGTCGATTAGAATAAATGGACTTGTATAAAAACTTTTACAAGTTACATTTTATGACAGAGCTATATACCATTTAATTTCGTTGAATATTTCCATCATCAAGTATATTTTCCATTTTATTCTCCCTCACAATGCATCAGACAATGTTTAAAATATTCAAACGTTTCTGAATTATTTACAACTGTTAATTAAGTGTTACTCAAACCACGAGCAAAATATGTTCATAATGCTTATAAAAACGATAAAGGAAACGTTTAAACAAAAATACAAATTGGATGTAAAACGTACGTCCGGAAAAAACCGCGTACGTCATACTTTTATTAATTAAACCATACTTGTAATTAAGTTGATTAACTAAAACTTTATAACATCATGTTTACTTAATTAATCGAAGTATCACTTTGATGTTATGTGTTATGTTACAGCCAAATAATCCAACATACGTTATTCACAAAAGCGGTTACGTTTTCAGAACGTCGCTTCTTGCTTGACGTTTTGTGGTGAGGGCGCGAGATCAAATCCACGTACACGGTGTTACAAACATAACGCGCACACATACACGTGCGTGAAATCTCAACTCATGCACGATCTCTTCACAACAACAATACACGTTCGGTCTGATAAGAGTCACACACAAACGGTCTTAAATGAATATAAATGTTAAAGTTGCTTTATAACGCACATCTGTTGGAAACGATCCCACGTTCAATTTGATTTTATTTAAGAAAAAAGTCGTTCAATTGAACCGCAGAAGTATAACATTTCATTTTTTATATCGGACCGAAATTCAATTGTATAAAGTAAACGATCCGAAAGATCAGTTCTTTAGCCAATTTTGTTTTAAATTGAGTCATGTCAGTCAATCAAATCAGATAAGTTTAATTCACGTTCCTTTTGTAGATTATTTTTTGGGAAATATTGAAAGTATTTCGTAATAATTTATTTATTCTATCGAGTTTTCAAAAAGTTTTGATAATTAAATTTGTTTTTAACAATATTGAAATCGTTTATTAATTATTAACATATCAATAAATTCAACTTATTAATAATTATTAAAAAATATATACAGTCCTTAAAAATACATTTCAATATTCAATATATTTTATATCTACTCTTCACTTTCAATGTGTTAAAATGTAAAATATATTTATACAATCAAACTTATAATATGATTGAAAAATGAATTGAAACGAAATGATTCCATTTCGATGAATAGAATTAATTGTATGAATCACCTGAACGTTCGTAAAAGAAAATTAAGTATTTAAAAAAAGTACTCGAGTGTATGAAAAATCAAACAATGTATGAACAATTTTATTAGTAAGAAAACGAACTTGTACTACATATAATGTTGATAATATAATCGAATTATATAACCACCAGTGTTATATTGTAACCGAACGACAGACAAGATCACCTGGCCAAAAGGAAGGAAGGAAATGAGTGGTCTAAAAAAGCTACCCTTATAGGAGGACGTTGCTCGTTGGCGGAAATGACGGGCGGTGAACGCTGGAAGGTATACTAGAAATAAAACAAGAGATGAAGGACAGGACCAAGAGAGCGTTTGGATGCTCCTTCTCTGTATGTACATTCGACGCCGGTCATATTATCGATTCAGGAACCTCATCTTGTTCTTCTTCCACTCTCTCTCTTTCTTTCACTCATACTCGATGTAGAACATTCAGCTACTGCTCTATGTATACATATATACAAATTCAGTAATATAATCCTCGACAATTTCGTGTGTTGGAATGAGATAATGTAATTACCAAATACAAAAATATTTTTAGATCGAAACATTTTACGATTTTTTACGAGATAACAAATTGAATGAACAGATTATATAAGATAACGAAATGTTTAAGCGTACAATTTTTATATTGATATGTGAAAAAATATTTTTAGATTAGGAAAAAACTTGTTTACAAATATTCTATAAAAATTTTTCCTCTTATATTTATACATAAAAATATAAACATTTACCCTCTTTTTACATACATACATACATATATATATATATACATACATACAATTATTTAATTCCCAAGATAATATCTCCTCTTTTTCATAATTTTTAATATATTTTTATAGATACTTGATTTGAGTTTAAAAATTTTTAATTTTCGTGACATTTTTTTACTTTTAATATATTTCTATAAAAAAATATTTTTCATTAAATAAGTAGAAAAAACAATTTCAGAATACAATATTAAAATTTATTTCATGTTTTTATCTGTAGTAAAAATAATACATTCATCAAATTATAACTTTAAATTCACTATACTGCATAGTTTATTAAATTAAAGATGCATTATTTGCAAGTTGCTATATGATTAATAAAAATGTTTGAAAATGTCTTTAATTAGTTTTATGTAAATCACTCAAAATAAAAACATTAAAATTTTTATAAAAGTTTCGAAGCTAACGAGTTTAGTTTCAAGGTAATGAATTCTGCATCATTATTTCTTTTAGCACATGTATTTAATTTCAAAAGAAAATATTAACATAACTTAGTCAATTACTCAATACAAAGTAAAACCGAACATAAAATCTCAAGTTAAATTACTGTACGTTTCTTTATATTACACTCACCATCGAACTTGATACTATAGCGTAGTATGCTTACCATCATTGTTGCGTCCGAGCCAATTTTACAAGCGCGTGGTATATGTGAAAATATTATGGGTGGATAGGATCTCAGTTAAGAGATAGAGGATGAGGATGTAAAGTAAGTGTACGTATAAAAAGTGCTCGTGTCAGGGGAATCTGTCATAGAACGTATGAAGCTATACGTATGTGTGTATGCGTGGCTATTTTTATTTTCATACACTTTCATACTACGTACAAATAGTCAGAGAATTACGTGTATTGGGTTTTATTGTTTTACTCGGATTCCATTTTGTAAAACGTGTTTAGTTATTTTATACACGTCTGTTGTTTTCTCTGATTTTTTGTTAAAAGAACACGAATTATATTTATTTAGCACAAAATGGAATTTTCTCAAACATGATACAAATTCAATAAATACATTCATATATACATATATATTAAAATATTTGAATTTCGTTTTGTTCTCTATATTTATT
Organism: Neoneuromus ignobilis; assembly: GCA_029203775.1. Classification (NCBI taxonomy): domain Eukaryota; kingdom Metazoa; phylum Arthropoda; class Insecta; order Megaloptera; family Corydalidae; genus Neoneuromus; species Neoneuromus ignobilis. Next base: position 8,755,935 of record CP092093.1, on the reverse strand, counting down.
TTGTCAACTATCTTCATACAACTACATGTAATTAAATTTGAAATAAATATTAAATTAATGAAATCAGGATTTCATTAAAAGATTATTTTTCTCTAAAGTTGTTATTATTTATTATCTCATTCATATCCATATTTACTAGTAATAAATACATAATAATAAAATAAATAACTGTCATTGATTTCAATATTGCTTCTATAATAATCTTTCAGATTTAATCAAGTTAAAAAAAATGTTATTATATGAAAAAAATCTTCAGTTCATTAAATACTATTTTTTTAATCACATTTACACACACATTTATATATGTGTGTATGTAGCACAATCTGTAGTATTCATTCAATTCAATTTACTAATGAAGTTGAGAGAATGCTGATATCCATCTCACATTTTTGACAAAAACTATGATCAATTGTAGAAATATGTTTTACGAATGGAACATATGTTTCTTGTGATTGATTTCGAAGAGTAATAAAAAATTTGATTGATATATTATAGAATTAAGCACATTTTCGAGAATTAATAAATGTAGTTAAGTTAATAACAAGAAAATGAACTTAAATTGATAAATGGAAATTTCCAATATTTCTCATATAATGATAATTGCAATAATTATCAAAATATTTAGTTTTTAAAAAATAATACATTACTCTCAAACATATTTATTTTAAAATCTTTCGACCAAACAATCTAATAGTACCCTTGTTGCATTTCATTTATCCTATACATAAATAAAATTCAATGCACGATTTGAAACATTTCATATCTTTCATCAACGAATTTAATATGAATAAATGTTTTATAATTTCGTTGTTTTCATGAAATGTTTTATCACTTCTTCATGACATATTCAGTCATTCTATAAGCCTCTATATACGTTGAATAAGTACATACATGTGTTCTTTTAACGAATACAGCCAGGTAAACTGACTTTAATATAAATATATTGCAAAAGTACGTTCCTAAACAGAATAAAATACACCACAAAAAGATGATAAAATGTCACGTGTAAGTTATGATGTGAATAAATAATGTAAACAAATATCGTTTCGATGTTTCAAATTTATTTAAGAATAAATAATATTTTTAACTTTATTTATATTTATAATATGTTCTCTATTTTATTTACAAAAATAAATATACAATTTAATATTTTAAAGATATGTTTTTTATAAGAGAAATCCATGAGGATATATTTTTTAAAAGAGAAGTAAGTCGATTTTTTTCAAATCTAAACAACACTTAATAAATGTTTGGAAAATTTATATACTACATAATTTTAATAAAAAAAATGTTTTAAAATAATCATTTTGATCGTTCATTTACTTTGAATAGTAATCAAGTCAATTGTGTTTGAATAAACATGTATAACTCGTTTTATATTTTATTAATAAATCAATTACTTTGAATGGATTTAGACCTTGACTAATAATATGAAACGTTAATAATGTTCATGGATGAACAGAGAAAATCAAATAAACATGTTATTTTTGTATTTATCAAGGTAAAAGTAATTTCCATTAAATTAGAATTAGTTGTTATTTTTATTTTTAAATCACTGATTATTTCATTATGTAAATAAAGCTTATATTTTTAATTGAAGTTCATAAATCGTTAATTCTATGAATAAATGCTTTCAAATTTATTATGAAAAATTATATATTTTTTGATATATTAAAATGGATTAATGAGAAAGAAAAAATATTTTTATAAAATTATCTAGTATATGAGAATATTAAATATTATTTTTATATATAATACAGTATTAAATATAATTTTCATTTCGTAAATTTATATCATAAAAAAATATTACTATTTTAACTTGTAGTTTATATAGAGAATTTTCAATTTTTTTTAGAGTATATTTTAATAAACTGCTTATTACATAATTTAGTTTTTTAGTTATGAAGACAAATTATAATAGATTTATATTATCAGAAAATCTAATTATATATCAAAATTAATCACCAAATAATTAATATTGAGAATAGTTGTGGTCTGTTTTTGTTGTACAAAAACATTTGATCTAACATGTCGCAAATGATAGCGGGAATTTCAGAGAATTGGGTCGTGAAACTTTGTCACATTTATCTTATTCGTCGCACCTTCTGACAACAAATTACTATCTTTTCCATCACTTGGAGCTATTTGTCTGAAATAAAATATTCCGAGATCAGACAGCTGTAATCCCAGATTTTAAGCAATTTATCAGGAAAGTAATGTTACAAAAAATATTTTTTTAGAGTTTACTCTAGAAAAAATTGCTAAAGTTATTTATACATATTTCATTGAAAATGTAAAGTTCTAATTATATATATATGTATATAATTTATAAAAATATTGTAAAATTCTGAATATAAAATATTATATTCTTGCAATATGTATTTTATGGCTAGATAAATCGTTAACTACAGAATATTAATCTTTAATTAATATTAACAAACGTTATTACAGTAAATTGGTTCCAATTTTAATTAACTATGTCTAACAAACAGTACACTAAAATTGATTAATTATTATTTATTATTCAAATTTAATGTTAATGTAACAATCAATTAGATAAATTATTTGCAATTTTCAGATTATGTACTTCCATTTAATTTATTATATTTTCAATACCTAATAGACAATACTGCGAATAGTAGTTTTTAGATAACCAGTGAGTTCGAATGAGCTTTTTGATCTGTCAGTTATGTCAAAAATGCTTTTTGTGAGTTTATTACTTGTTGATTAAAAAATCCGTGTGTTATTCAAGCTAGAGGAAAATTAAACATTTTTACACGTCGAATTTTTGTTCCAGATGAAATATTTCTTTTGCATTTCCATCCCTTATATATATGTAAAGAAATTTACATAGTTATTTTTTTAAATATATTACTGTCCCAAAAGGTCACATTGTGGTTAAAGTTGACTGAACTTTGTAGTACGAATGCTGAAAATTCTACACGTTTTATGTCAATTTAAGAAGACTGTAACCATAAATATTTATTTCTGTATCAAACATAGCTACCTTTTCCACTTAGTTTCACATTGAAACACACGAAATGTAAGTTTACATTATATATATATATATATATATATATATATATATATATATAAATATGTGTGTGTATGTGCACAAACGTTTTATATTAAACAACATAGTGAATTTACTGTTGTATTTATTTCTTATCAAAATAACTTGTGAAAATTTCCAATTCAAATAAAAAAATAATATATTTGATTGTTTTTTCATAAAAAGTCAATAAATATCCTATACTTTATATAACATTTATTTGACATAAAGTATTAAATGCTATAAAAATAAATATAAAGAAATTTCGAAGATTTTTTTGACATAAAATAGCATATATATATAACGTTTTAATATGAATAATACATGTGTATGTAAATGTATATAAAATTTCAAATTGTAAAAATATACGAACTTTAATTAAAATATAAGACGTTTATAAAGAATCTAAACAATACATCTCTACAACTTCATTCAAGTGAATCTTACAGATCATTTCAATTGTCTTAATAATCTTCGAACCTAAAACAAGCGTACCCGTAACTAAGAACATTACGAACCCCTTTCTGCGACAAAATTAACTTCGTTGCTCCACCTAATAATATATTAAATTCTTGTGTTGATGCCGGTATGAACTCTTGACCTACATCATTGTAGTCAATCGTTTCGTTCTATCGTAGGCTCGAAAACAACTCGAAATGTACAATATTTATTTTTACTTGTGCCAAGAGAGCAGTTTGTTGTATTGTGCGTTATTTTACATTTAGATTTACTTTTAAATATTGTCTTTGGACGCTTTTAAATTCACTCTATATTATTCTTACACAGTAACTTATTACAAGGGTTTATATATATAAATTTAAATTTTATATTTGCGAAATAAGGTTTAAAATATTTTTCAAAAAAAATAAATAGAATATCAATTTTTTATATAATCAATAAACGTTATTATCGGATATTGGATTTGATATTAATTAACTACAGTCTAATAACTAGTATATTAAAATTGATCTATTATTATCATTAAATTAAGTGTGATGATCAGTGATTAAATAATATTAGAATATATAGGTGTTTTTTAATCATGATAGAACTTTAAATTTAATCCCTATCTAAAGTTCTAACCTAAAAACACCTTTATATATTTACATGTATGTGTGTATGTATATATAAAGGTATAATTAAAATGTTTTTTTAGGTTAGATAGAACTTACGATAGGGATTAAATTTAAAGTTCTATCACGTTTAAAAAACACCGATATAACAAATTCCCTTAAGTCAAATAAATACTTTTATTTTTTTCTTGTATTTCAAAGATCAATTATCAAATTTTATTTGGAAAAATAATCATATACACATATTAAATGAAAGTGTTTAAAAATAACCAAATATATAATTTGGAACACGGATTGCAGCTTCATGAAATATTTCATTCGTAAATCAAATTGTAATACAACTTCTATAATTTACAATGGAATTTTCGCATGTTCATGGAATTTAATCTAAAATTCTCTCAGTAAAACTTTCACTATGTTTGCCTGAACTTGGAGAACTTATCATATTTACAATTGAGACAACCAAGATCACGAAATAGCTTCAACGAATTGCAAGTTGTACATTACAGTTATACAATTTTTTTTAGCTTGAATTGTTACTTTATAAATTCTTTAATATAAACAAAAATTTGAATATATATATATATATATATATATATATACTTATATATATAATATTAAATTATAAGTAATATTCCTGTTTTTTTTTTTTTTTGAAAAAAATTAATATATAATAACATTATAAAATTTATTTAATTATTTATTTCATTAAATATTAATTTATTTGTATATCTTTTTATATTATTGTCTTAATTATAAATGAATCTGTTATTTAAAATACTCTTACAATTGGTAATCATGAAATTAATTTCATTTTATGAATAAATAGATGTTATTTTTTTATTCAGAATATGAAATTTTAAGTATATTGAACATATTTAATTTATTTTAGGTAATAAGTATTATAAAAGAATTAATTTACTTATTTAAAGAATGTTATAATAAATTTATTTTAATTTATAATTTAAAATAAAAAATATTTTTAGATATTTTTTTTAAATCGAATTTATTTTAGTATATGTGATAATAAAAATAAAATCTGACAAGTCGATTTAAGGCTACGCGACATTTTGTCTTATTTTGTTCGTTCGTCTACAAATTCGTTCATCTTTTCTGTCTTACCAACAACTCCATACGTCAACTTTTATTGTGCACCTGTTGCGATAAAAATATCGTAGGCCACTGAGCCTTATATTTTCCAACATTCTCTCCCATAAAATATAAAAGCGTTAAAATTCTGGGATTTAAATGAACAAATATACCAGATATTGGTAGATTCTAGAAAGTATTAAAAATAAGAACAAAGATGTTCTTATATCTCAATTAGTTGAATATGCCTAAGGAAAATATTTAAGAATTTATTTTAATTTTGTAAAAAACAATTTGTAAAAATGTTATATTCACTCTTCTATTTTGGTACTCAATAGATTATTACTGAACAATTTGAATTTATGTGCTGTCAAAAATATACGAACGATTAAACAATTATTTAAATTTGGTAGTTTAACGACGTAGTTAAGAAACCGATCGTGCAACCATAAAGATACATTTACTACCGCCATTATTATCAAATAAAGTAATCTTAAATAACAGTTTATATAAAATGTCAATTAATTACGTTTAAATTTTATGTGAATTTTATAATTAAATTTCATTATCAGTTCGAATTGTCTAAAATTTAATTTAATTTATTAACTATTTCATAAAATAAAAAAATGTATTTAATTTCTTTCTAATAGAATAGAAAAATATAACAAATGTAGTTTGTAATTTTGTTAAAAAAGAAAGTAATTTGGTTTAATGGAGTGTTTGAAAAACAGTCTAAAATCAGTGAATATAGATAATTGATTTTTGAAAGACAGACAGTTTATTGAAATTTAAAACTGATTTTATAAAACTGAAAAATTTAATTAATTTGATTTAATAAAATAAAATAAAAATGTTATTACAGTTATTTTATTAAGTTATATATATATATATATATATATATATATATATATATATATAAATTGAATTTAAACTCAATTAAACTGATTATTTACTTAATATAATAATTATATAATTGTAATTACAAAACGAAATATTTTTTAAAAATGACATAAAAGCTTACAATTATAATTTAGTAGTTCTTAATTGAAGTCTGATTATTTAAATAATTTATAATGATTAATGTAGTAATAATTTTTTGAAAAAACAGTGTTTAATTGGTTTACGACCGTCATTTAACAATGTCAGAAATAAAATCGTCGACATGAAAAAAACATTACAAATCATAATCAAAAATGAAAAAAATAAACTGTATATTTAAACGCCAAATTGAAACATTTATTCACGTATGGCGTATAAAAATCTGTATACAAATTAAAAATGACATAATATTGTTACTTTTTCATCCATACTTATATACAAAAAACATTACGGAAAAAAGTAATTACAGAACTTTGTCATACACTGAATCATTCACTGCACTACATGTGGTTTTGGTACATAGAGTTATATTTACAATTTCAAATACTCCATTATTTTTACAATTAAAGTTGTGTACATGTCAATGTTATGCAATTACGGTTTTAATTGTCACATATATACGTGAATTGATCAAAAAAATAATTGTATTATTCAGTTATTTCGTTTTTGACGACCTACTGAAGTGCTCGAGCTATGATTGAACATTTAATAAAAATATTGCTTCTTAAAAATAGAATATTATATATATATATATATATATATATATATATATATATATCTGTGTGTGTATGTGTAATATCATTAATCGTGCTAATAAATTACACAACATATATAAGAAAATTGGAAAAAATTATAAAAAAATTAAAATATATAAAAAAATTATTTAAATTATTTATCTTTCAATAGTTTAATATGTATTTATTTTTAATCCGATTCAATTAATATCAAATAATAAAATTCATATATATATATATATATATATATATATATATATATATGTGTGTGTGTGTGTGTGTGTGTGTGTGTATCGAAATATGCCGAACAAACAACTAAAAATTTCGTTCGTTAAAACGTCAGATTTATTTTAATGGAACAAATCGTGTTCGTAAATAAACCGCTTCAAACACAAAAACTGAATATTTTGTTGAACAAACAGAATAAACTTGATAAAAATTGTCGAGTTTCTGTGTTGCAAAGAAATTGCATCCTTACAAATTTTCATCATAGAAAACATTCGAAATGATTGAGACAAAAAAAAAGTACACGTTGTGAATATCGACAGCTTGTGATATGAATTCTACATGAAATATAATTATGTTTCATGATTCATATATAATTCATTTCTTCAATATACATACACAGATAAATATGTATATATATATATATATATAATTTTATAAAAATCAATAATTTTCAAAAGTTTAATCAATTATAAAAAGAAATAACTAAAAGACAGTCACATTCATAATTGAAAAAATAATTACTTCTTTATTTATTATATTATTCTAAAAATGGAAATAAAAAAAATAATATTTTTATAAAAAAAGAAATTTCAATACTTCCAGTTGCCTATTTCAATTGAAACATCTTTTTTTATTTTCATAAAAAGTTATGATTTGTACTTAATTACTAATTCATTAAAAAAATGTAACTATGTAATAGATACAAATCTCTAAAAATACAATTTAAAAAATATATTTTTTTCACAATGTACACAAAAATGTGACTTTAATGAAATGCTAATAATTAAGAAAAAAAAACGATCTCCTTTCATTAAATTGTTATTATTTTCTTTTCAAAAGCCGCCCTGTACTTGATTACTTTTAGTAAAACAATACATTTTTATTTATACGTTAATAAATTTATTTTGCCTATGGCACAGACAGTTATACGATACTGCTTGCTATTCAGCAGTTTCAGTCAGATAAAATTTCACGCCCGCTTCATCTACCATTCTGAGGTTTTTTGCGGTTTTACTTTCTACTGACAAATGCTGGGACCGTTTCTAATACCACAAAGTGAAATATCACCCTAGATCTTTCCTACCTTTTCAATGTCCTCGAAAAAATAGTTTAAAAAAACGTGTTACATTAACAAAAAGTAACATTTATATATATATACATATATATATATATATATATATATATATATATATATATATATATATATATTTATATAAGAGAATATAAAAACAAAATAATGTAATTTTTCTTCTCTAAAATACTTTTTTGTACTCAAATAAAATATTTTATATATAATTCACTACATAATTACATAAAAGTAAATAACATATTATATATAATGTAAATAAAACAATTCAATCTACTAATGATAATGAAAATATTTATTATAATTCAAAATAAAATTTCATTTAAAAGAAAATATTGAAATCTTCGAAAATATAATTTAATAAATGATATAAAAAATGTAATATTAATCGATATAAGTACAATAATTACTTCTACTTTATTTAACAATAATAAAATTATATACGAAAAAATATATTTTGTTTAAAAATGATTTTAAGAATATATATATACTTGTAGACTTGATTTTTTTTTTGATTTTAAGTAATTAGTAATATATTTATATATTAATTTCAATATGAAACCTAGATATATATTTGAACAAAATGGATATATATTTGTATAAAGCTATGTAGCAAGGCATAATTACTGATTAAATTTACTATGTTCTATGCGACTTTGTAACTATCTTTGTTGAATGTGATTTTCGACACGCACTTTGTTGACATCTACATGGACTATTACATTTATATAAGTAACTTAATTCGGCAGGACTAGCATAAGATCAAATATAATCTCAGAGTGAAATTCTACCAAAGATGTAATCCGAAACGATTATTAGATTTGTTGATTTGGATAACGACTCGACAAAGCAAGTGAATGTGCTCTAATTTCAGAGCTCCTTTTCCTTTATGTATATTGTACTGTTTAAGTTATATTGTAATTTATATCTACATGAACAAATATTTACCTAACACACATTGAAATAATTACAGAACATTATACACACACATACACACACACACACACACACATATATATATATATATATATATATATATATATATATATAACCAATTAAGTTTAAAAATAAATTGAAACCTAAAATACGATACAAGAATAATATTAAAAACATGCAAAATATAAAACTATTATATCATATCTGATTCTTTCAGTCTTCATCAATTATTACTTATATTAATCTATTTTATAAAATTTCTAATATTAAGATGTAAAAAATTAATTCGTTATATATTTTTAAAGATTATATTTAGTTTGTAAAGAAAATCCGGATGTGTTTTTAATCGGAAATTTATGAAAATTAATGAGAATGTTGGTACGAAAAATCCTGTCAGCTATTTTTAACTAATTAGGTTTATAATCGACAAGAGTTGAACATATTTAGTCAAGATAATAATTCCACATACGCATGCAATATTTAGATTAATAAAATCCATTGCGAAAATTTTGGTTCACAGAAATGCTTATTTAACATGATTCATAAACAGATTAGCTTTATATAAAATTATGAATTAACATTCAATCTTAATTTTGTTCATATTTTTTTTTATTTTTCTATTCAAATGAGCTTATTATAGAAATAAATTTGGTTGCACCATTTATTTATTAATATACTTTTCAAATTTTTAATAAACTTCATTATATGTAATTAATATTCCATTTTATGTACTTGCAGATTTTACTTTCTTACTCAAAGCTGATATACAAATTATAATAAGAACATATAAATAATTAATAATAAAACTGTATTGTGTTTGAGTAATGGCCCCTATTTAAAAATACCTAATTGTCTAGTAAAATATTACTTTTTGCATATTAGTAAAATTTTAAACATATTTCTTACATTAATGACATATTTTTGTATATTAATCATTACACATTTCAAATAACTGAATATCATGAAGTTTTTAATGAATTATAGAGTAATTTTAAATATATACATGAATTAATTTCAATGAAATATTTAATAACTAAAAAAATACACATTTTACAAATTTTAAATAATATTTTTAACGGTGATCTCTGACAAATCAATTTAGAATTTAAAACATAATTGTACAGAAAAATGTCGTTAAATAAAACATGAGTATTCGACATTCATTTAACAATAATCATGTAGAATATTATTGTACAACACAGCACGGAAATTGAGTTAGCAAGTTTTGTGGAATTGCATCAAATGTAGTTATGTTGAATTCTGATGTCCACAAATGTTGACATAGGAAAGAGGAAATGGTATTTCGAATTGCTTATTGTAGTTTAAAAAATCTCATCTAGCATACAAACAAATATTTACAATAGTTTTCAAATTGTCAAATCATGATTCAATATTCAATTAAATACAAATGAAAAAAAAATACTTATTTTATTTCTTTTGGAGTTCATTAATGATCAATTAATTAATTTATCATGAATTCATACTATTCATGTTTGTTTAAATTTTTAATTGATGTTTAGATTTTTTTTACGTTTATTTTAAAATATATTTATATTATTTTTATCATAAATTATTTTTCATTTTTTATTATATATATATAATTATGTGTATATAATAAGAATAAATTAAAAAAAGTTTAACTTTGTTATCATTAAACAAAACTTCTGGAACTCTTGATAAAACCCCTGACATTTATTAAATGTCAATCGAATATATAACTTTCGCACCATTAACTTTTATTCAAATCTTGATACGAAAATAACATACAAACGTATTACTTTGATTTGTCTTCGTAAATCTAAAGATTATATATAACTGTGAAAATATTTCGAACTAATTCCGAACTGATTCCATTATTTGATTAAGAGTTTTATTTCTTTTTGTAAGAGTTATCGCGTGCAAAAAAGACAGCCAGTTAATTCCTACAGAAAATAATGGTATTACGTCTTTGTTTGTAAAAATGAACGACTGTAGGTATAAAAGGAAATTGCAATCGATATAATGAGGGAAATAAATAAAACGAAATTATATTGAAGATGTTTTATAAGTACAACGCTTAATGCGATTGAAAATAAAATTTATTAAAGTATTTGATGAACTAATTGATTTTTCTATGAAGATATCATTAAAATAATAAACATATTTAGCTTTTTGAGAAGGGAATAATTTTGTTAGTCTATTAAATTATGTTTGATGGAAACATAAATATTAATGTTGTATTTGCAAACATTAAAAATATATGTTAGGAAAGATTTAATACAGACAATCCGTTAACGATCTCACATTGTGATTTTAGGACAGAATTATTCGACTAATAAGTTTTTATTTCCTCGAGATATTTTTTTATAAAGCGATCAAGCGTTAAACACATCGAGTCTGTCGTTTTGCGAGAAAACTTCGTAGTACACATGTAATTCAATGTGTACGTCAACTACATTACGTGATAGTATATCACATGAAAATTGTCCGTATAAAATCGTAATTCCACTCCTATGCTGTCGAAATCAACAACGAAACATGGAGAATAGAACGACAGCACACAATAGTGAGTGGTAGTTTCGTTCACAAAGCGACAGCTCAGTGAATTCGAGTTCATTGGTTTGCTGATCGCTAGCGATGTCGAATTTCTTGGCACTAGAATCGACAAAAGGCTGAATTATAGTTCACATTAGACGTACTGAAAAATGTGAAAGGAGTTTATACTGATTTCAAAAAATTCTATCGAAAGTACTCTGTCTGGAAATGTTCCAAACTAAAGTGTTATCATTAGTTATAATTTTTTTTTTTTGTATTTTATTTAATTATGGTTAAGGGCATTGTAATAATTTCAAATATTTAATTCAATGTATTTTTTTTTTATTACTTTTCTTTTAATTTTTAATTTTCAGCATTACTTGAGAGTAAATGAATTTTGAAAAAGTTGTCAATTATTACTCTAGATTATAAAATATTTTATACTATTTATATAAATATGTATTCATTTGAAATGAGTATACATTTGATTAAATCGATGATAATGTAATCTGGTGTAACTATTTAAATCAATTTTGTATGCAAACATGGTTCTGAACTTTATGTTTAATGTCGTAAATTAAAAAAAAATCAACATACTGACACAATTTCTTAACAATAAATAAAAGTGTTCTGATTATTTTTCATGAAAAATATTATCTTATAAATTTGATTTCTTTAATCAGAACCTATTTTTAATATATATACTAACATTTTCACATAGGATGTAAATCATGAAAACAATATTTAATAAATAACTGATATTTAATAAAAATAATTATGTATAAATATATAATATTATGAATAAAATAAAAATAAACATATTTTATTTTACTCATACTATACAGTATTCATATATTTTATTTTTTCATAAAAACTTTAGACTTCACTTTAAGGAAATTAAGTGATAATAGTCTTTTAGGTCGTGTGTAAAGAAATTTACTATGCATAATTCACAATATGGCTTGGAACTCGCTAGATATCTATTTGCAAAGTTCTGTCAGAGTTTTGGGCGTTGTACGACAACAGAGAGTAAAACTCGAGAACACAATTAGAGCAATAAAACTCAGTTCTGCAACTTCGTGATCATAATATTTAGTTAGATAATTAAGAATGTTAATATAGTATGGTTTTATATAGCTGCAATATAAATCGCTGTTGACTAATTATATATTCATATTTTAAATTGTAATCAATTAAATCATACACATATATTATACAATGATGTAAATGATTTAAATTGAAAGTAATAATATTATATGATAATTGAAAAATTTTCACAGAAACGTAGTATTGAAAGTTGGAAATAAATAGATAATCAGTAGTTTTGTATATATATATTTACAAGGTATATTCATTCGTAGAAGTCTAATTTAACATTATTTATATTTTAGCGAGTACACGTTGAGTTCATGAATAAAAAAGATTATATTTGTAGAGGAACTTCTGTTTCCTCGAAACTTTTTAAGACTGCTGAATTATTTAGTAGGTTCATGTCGTACGATTTGGATTTGTATCTCTTTTTCTGTTTATTTTCTTTAAGTATTATACGTTAAAAATACTATCAGAGTACTGATATAGTTTCTTTTTAAATTTATATAAATTATAATGAAAAATGTCGAATAATTTTTTGAATACTTTTTTACAAATATTTTGATATTAATAAATTACAAAAGTGTTATTGAAATAATTTAAATTTGAGTTAATACGAAGATTATTCTACCAAATTGTATATTCTAATGAGAAACATTATCGGATAATTTTTAATCAAAATTTATTGTTATTGACTCTAGCTCTGAAGCAATTAACATCGATTACTAATAAAATATTTCTTTAATGAAAATTATTATAATCTGTGTTACTAACCTCGAACCATTCGTATGCGAAATGCGATAATATCAGCAATTAGCAATTATCTCTATGAATTCTAAATAGATGAATGTAAATAATATGCACTAATATAATGAATATGTTGTTACAAATATGTATTCAGTACAATGTTTGTGTGTCATATATTTAAACAGCTTAATGATAATATTACGTTATTATTCAAGCTGCGATTAATGATTCAAGCTTTAATGATATGCTTTATATGAATTCTTTATGGACAATTTTTTTTTTGCAATTTAGTTCCATAAAATAAATTACGTGTCATTTACATATAATTATATTTAAATGTAATGTGTAATTGCAATGTAATATAATATACGTTGTAAACAAATTTTATTTCCTTTTTTATTAAATTTTATATTTTTTTGTAATATTTTTTAAAAGAATAATACATATATATATATATATATATATATATATAAATATATACATGTGTGTGTATGCCATAATGGCATGAGTGTCCATTATATTAATATAGATAATTATTCATTTAAATTCCTCAAAGGAACGCGATACTCTAATTGGAAGTCTTATTAAACGTTAATTGAGGTATATAGACAGTGCATACGGAGTACCTCGGGACCATTTTCTTAATAAGTAAGATACCATAATAAATATTCGATCCCGCAAACTACTGATCGCTAAACATTTTATCAAATGTGCTACAGTAATTCAATTCAATGCAAATATAATTTGTATTATAATAGAATTATATATATATATATATATATATATATATATATATATATATATATATATATATATATATATATTGATTTACAAATAAAGATGTTTTAATTTTAGTATATTTTTTAAATTCAAAATTATTTAAAATAGATGTATTAATTTATTCAATATTTGTTTTAATTAAATTTAATTTTAAAAAAAACTTCGTTTAAAAACATTATTGGTTTAAACAATCGTTTAAACATTGTTATTTTTTTAGATTGAGTTTATAGTATTTTAACCGAAAATTTTGAATCTTATATATCATATGATTATATAAAAATAAATTTTCTTCAAACTGTTGTTAAGTAAAACTATATTATGTAGTTTTATTGAATTACAACTATATATGTTTGTATATTTATTTTTTATGTCTTAAAATGTATTTTATTTATGATAGGTTAATTCTTCTTTTATTATAATTAATAAAAAAATCTTACCACTAATGAAGTAGTCTCTACTGTGTTAAAGATTTACCTGAAAAAAATAAAACATAATTAATAATTTAATATAAATATAAACATTGAACTATATAGTTGTAAATATCTATATTTTGTATTAAAAACACAAGTAGTATAAAAATATTCTATTTGTAGACGATTGTTATTTATTATTAAAAATGTAATAACAAAATAAATTTATCTTATTGAAATTATTATCCAACTATTATTGAAGACTATTATGAAAATAAAATACCAATTAAACTTTTAGATGAAATGTAATTAATGTTTATTTTCTAAAAAATCAATCATTTGAAGAATTAGAAAAAAATAATTAAGAAAAATAAATAACATGAAACGAAATACAAATTCATATTAAATTATATTTTTAATACTTTTAAAATCTATTCTATTATATATAAAATCTATGCACATTTATTTTAGAATCATAAAGATATTTTTGAAATTTTTACTCAAAACACACAAATAAACCAAAACCCAAGTTCGTAATTACAAAAATGTTTTATTAAGTAAAAAAGTATATCTATTCTAGAAAGGAATTAAAAATCAACAGAAAAATCCTTAGAGATAAAACACTTTCGACAGACATGGATTTAACAAAGAAAAACCGTACGAATTTTCAACATCTGTCAAGTTCTTATTAAACAGATTGCGTGTAATCAGACATTATAAAGAGATTTTTTTAATGAATGAAAGGATGTTTCCTTTTTATACTAATACTTTAAACGGATTCGCAATATCTCTCTAAGTAGAAGTATTTACACATTTTCAATGATCACAAATCATTTTGGAAAGACCATTATATCTACTTTGTGTATCGATTTTCTTAAAGTTGTTGAAAATTTAATGACTCATACATATGTACATGTTCTTGATATAATGATAATGTTTTACTTTACGAAAGATAAAGCCATACATAATATAAGAGTTGGTTATATATATATAAACATAAATCAATATTTAATAAAATTACAAAAATAACAATAGTATTTTGCAACATACTTATATAAAAGTATTAAGATTTATGAAAATTTACATATATATATATATATATATATATATATACATATATATATATATGTAAATTTTAAGAAATACCATTTCTGGTATGACACAATCTCGCTAATCTGACAATTCTGAATAAATATTTTAAAATTCATGCCGACACTTTAAAATTCATCAATATACACACATACTATCACATAGAATCGTACCATCACTTGAAATGATTTCACATCAATCGATACGTGCATTCCAGTGAAAAAAAAAATAAAATCGATTCCAGTAGATTTTCGGTTTGTGTAAATTGAGATGTGGAAAGCAGGATTAAAAACAGATGTTCTATAATTCATGTGATTTTTGGTGTATTTGATTTTCAACATGTACAAGTGTGTATGTGTATGTTTATATATGTATACATTTTTGACATATGTCATTGATATTAACTGACAAGTATAATACAAGTAACAAAATGTTATTTATATGGAAATTTAAGGAAAATATGACTATGAGTGAATGAACAAAAATGGAATGTGATATTTTTTTTTGTAGTAGCTCACATCAATGAAAAGTACAATTTGTATATATATATATATATATATATATGTGTGTGTGTGTGTGTGTGTGAGTATTATGTATAAAAATGAATTAAGAAAATTGATTCTCTACCTCGAAAAAGCAACTGTATTAACAAATAGAACAATGCAGTAAATTATTCTTTCCTAATTATAGCAGATGCCTTAATATCAAGTCTTAAAATCTGAAATTGTACAATCTTTTTTAATTTATATATTTAATCTGAATTTTAGTTGATTAAATAAAATTGATAAGTTCAAAATAGTAAAATTAATTGCCAAAAATATTTTTTTCAATATAGAAATTAGTATTATTAATTTTAATTAACACTAATTTTGTGGTTGTCATTTTATTAAAGGTTTATACATCAAACTTTTCCTTTCTTTCTTTCTCTCTCTCTCTTTCTATATATTATATATATATATATATAAAACCTGTTTCTAAGTTCTTGCAGCACTTAAAATAGATTATTAATTATAGAAGTCAGCTACTAACTCACAAACAAGTTGATAGCTGATCGATAAGGTGTCAAGGACTTATTGTGGATATGAGAGTTAATTGCAATTTTCTTTCAGTGTTATATAAACACACACAAGCACAAATGTATATATATATATATATATATATATATATATATATACATACATACTTCGATGTATAAATATTTTTAACGTTTGATAAAGACTGATTCAAAAAGGCAAAGCTTAAAAAAGAATGATTCAATAATAGACAAATATCAGCTTTTCGAAAAGTTTATTTTATCTTTCAAAAAGAACATCGTGTGTTTGTTGTCAATGAAATACATTAAGTGATGAGTGTTGAAAATAGAACAAACAAGAGAAAACATTATTATTACGATACCATTTGTGGGTTACAACAAAAAAACGGTCTCATATTTCCTTCGTTTGTTATAAAAGAACATCTAGGACCACTTAACCAAACGCGGAAGAACGTTTCTTTTTGAAAACGTCTTAAGTATACACACTAAATACACACAACATCATAGAAACACACATATGTACTTTACACAAGTATATGTAGTTTTAATAATGAATAGGGGAAAATAGGAATAGTTTTTTAATACTGAGAATTATATTAAATGATAATGTATCATTGTATAATTTTTGTACACATGGAAATAAACGTATTTATTTTTTAAAATTTTCTTTTTAAATATAATTTTGTAAAAGAAGAAATGATGTATTTATTATAGTAGCCGAAATAAATTTAAAATTTTATATAAAAAGTAAATTAACTAAAAAAATATATTTTTTAAAATTATTTTAAATATTTTGTTATTCGTTATTAGCACTAAAATTAAAAGAAAACTAATTGAAAAAAATCATTGTAAACAAATTTTAAAAAAATCCATAAATTATTATTAACATTCCGTTGAAAAACTCTTCTCTGAACTAAATCAATACTCTTTCCTCTAGAAGTTGTGTACAGATGTATATAACTTTGGAACATGATAAATATAAATTTTATCGTAAGTCTGATCCTCAGTCTTCATTATTTATTAATAAGGCGAGAGTTCATTTTTCGCTCAAGTTTTTTTTTTTAATTCTAAAGGAGGCAATCATAAAGTAAAATTATTGATTTTAAAATATCTTAATATCGAATAAATAAATTCATTAAATAAATACACGTATTTATAACTATAAGATAAATATTTTATATTTTCATAACAGATATAAAATTACTTTTTTATACTCTATTCGTATTTTTTGAATAAATTTTCGAATGTTAAAAGTGTATAGAAATCAGGAATAATATTTATTTTTATTTTATATTTGTTGAATTATTTTATACGTTTATTAAAATATTGTAAAATTACAATAAGAAAATTAAAAAAAAATATTGAAATATTTAAATTTTATTCATTTTTTTTTGATAACAAATCAGGTTACTTATAAATAACGTAATTTATTTAATAAATTAAATAATATACAGGTTAATAATAGTTTTTGAACCTGTAAATTTTATGTGTCTGTGTTATAACTACAAGAAGAGGTGATATTAAATTGTGACATTAAATTTAATTTAAACTTTGAATAATGTAATTACTGTATAAATTCCTACAGTAGTGTTTTAACTGATTTATATTTAATAATTTTTCTTATACATTTTTATTATTATTGGTTTTCATGCATGTAAAAAATACTTAATTAAAAAAATATTAAACCATTTTTTCTATTTATTGTATGAACATTTTTCCAATCAATGCAATATCCAATTAATATACAGCCAGTCCAATCAATAAGTTTATTAGCTGTGTCATCACTGAAAGCTTCATCAATATTCAGTCACTTAACCTACATAATTAAGATTGCAGTATATTAAAAATTGCAACTATTTATGATGAAATAAACGTCACAGAAATTTTTATTTTGAATTTAAAACATAGGAAAATATTATTAATTTAAGAATAATATATTCAAAATATTTACATCGTTGTACATAAAGTATTACTGAAAAATAAATATTAACAACAAAATTATTTATTGTTTTCTATTTCATTACTTTACAAATGATTTTGAAAATCACTTGACAAATAGTTATTGAAATAATAATTCGTACATGAAATACAAATTCTATTTAATTTTAATATTGAATCAGAAAAAAATATTTTTTTTTATTTGATGAATTTTATGAAAATATGAAGACAAAAACATTTTATGAAAAATATTAAGAAAACTAAGTTTAAAAATTTAGTAAAATTCTAAAATTATTTAATAGAATTTAACCATAATTGCATAGAAATGTAATTTATACATTTTATAAATGTATAGCTAATTTACATTTAATTTTTAAATAAATTTGTTTCAGTATTGTTCTATATTTTTTTAAAAAAATATTTTAATAACTATTATTTTAAGAAGATAAAATTAAAATTTTTCTTCATTTACAAAAATTTATATTTAAAAAAAAGTATTAAAACTATATGAATATTAATATATACTAGAATAAGTTATTTACTGAACGTGGATATTAAAACTTTAAGACAACATCAAACTTTAAAATAGACAGTAGAATTAGACAAGATAGTTAATTAGAGCAGAAGTAGATAGTAAAGTTTATTATAAACTATAGAATAAATTAAACTGTCTATTACAACGTATCATTATCTTCTGGAAATATTTATAAAGTTAGTAAGTAGCCTTTTCATTGCAATGTTAAAATTTATATAAATGCACATCCGTATATATATATTATTTAAATTCAAATTTCATTAAAAATAATAAAACTGAAAGTAGGCAATCTTATAACTGAACTAAATTTGAATAACATTTGAATCGATTCTATTGATTAAACAGTGTTGATATTATCTATTAATTTACACAATAACATTAGCATGGTATTATTCTATAACAGTTAAATAAATAAATCACATCCTACTCTTTCCTATCTGAATAACGCCTCTAAATAACATTAATAAGCTCACTTCACTGAAACAGCCATTATAAATAGCTCAATATATCTCATGAACTGAAAACTAGTTCCTATCAGTTCAGTGATTTACAAAGCATTACACTTACTTGTAAATGATTTGTTTTCATGAAATTATATAAATCAAATCTTATAATCGTTAAATTTACTTGAAAACAACATTTATTTATAAAAACACAATTGTAATAAATTAAAATAATACTAAAAATTGTAACATAAAACTTGATTAAGAACCAAACAATATTTTAAATAATTATATTACTTGAAAATATTTTAATTGCTCGAAGCTTTTAACATTTTTACCATACAGTTATTTTTTTGTACTATTTCAAAATGTTTTATAACATATATTTTTTTATCAATTTTTTTTTTGAACATAATTATATAATTTTTATTTCACACACATTCATCAATCAATTGATTAAAACGTGATTTAATTATAGTATTAAAATTAATTATAATCTTTGAATCGAAGCTTCAAAATACATTTATAAAAAAACATTGTTTAACAAATCTTAAATTTTCAATGGATTTCTTTTATATGATTTCTTTTATCAAAATTACTCCTCATAGTACGTAGTTGAAATTTTTACCTTTCATATATATATATATATATATATATATATATATATATATATATATATATATATATATATATAAAATGATTAATATAAAATAATAACGAACAAAAACCCATATATATGTTTATTCATTTTATATTTTTACATATAAATTATTTTAATAAAAACAAATATTTAACTAATAAATTTCTATATAAAGTAATAAGTAATATTAAATATTTTAAATAAGGGGAGAAATATTTAATTTAGATAAACAATGTTTTTCAGTTCCAGTATTTTAACAATTTTTATTATTATAAATTATTGTTGACTGTTTTAACAACATTCATTATTATTTTATTTCAATGGAAATCTACAAATATTCATGTATCTATATAAAATTTTCGATATAAATGAGTTAGTATGAAAAAATAATTAGTGCTTTTTCTTAATTAAATCATTTTATAAGTTTAAATAATGATTTCAGAAGAGAATATGCTTTAAATAACAGTATAAGTTTAGTTTACTTTCAAATATTTTTTATTTTCATAAAAAATATATGAAAGTAAACAAAATAATTTATAATTACAAGAACTTGTATTAAAATTTAAAATTAATTTCCCTTTGAAGATAAAATATATAAAATGAAATTTTATATACTATGATAAATATTTCATTATTTATTAAAAATATATATGTAATGATACGCAACATTACAAAAATAAATAAAAATAATTTATTTAAATTACTTACAATAAAATATTTATATAAATAATTATTTTCAATGAAAATTAGTTTATATATATATATATATATAGCTTTGTAAAAACATCTCTAAAATCATGAAATTATTAAAAGCTCTCCTATTTCATTCCTTTCAACAGTGAGTATCACGTTTCCTGTATATTTTTTTATATGTTTATGTTTGAAAACACAAATAAATTAGTAGATGGTATAAACATAAAATAAAAAGTTTTTGTTCTAGAACAACATTTATCAGATAATTTTTTATAAAAATCTTTTTTATAATCATTTCTAATTAAAACAAATTTATTTTATCGTTTCATTTAATCGAAAAAAATATTTAATAACCTTATCAAATTTTATCAATAGTTTGTATAGAGTATATTAATTAATTAAACGCACAATCGTAAAATCAATAAGATAATTAAAATACAATTTATCTAAAAATAGATAACATGAAAACTGAATAATTAAAATTAAGTCTTTATGAGTATATATGTTTGTATATTTACACTGACAAATCTGACACCGCGTTTGAAAACCGAAATCAATAGCAGCCAACACCCATTTTTGTAGATTTTTTGTATAAAAATCCAACCACTGATATTATTCAATCATATGAGTGTGTCATCGTGGAGATAAGTGTTCGTTTAAGCGAGTGTAATGTAAATATGTACAGAAAATTAATATAACCTTGCTGGGAAAATGTACAAAATATCTATATAATTCTCAATTAACAAAAGATAAAGTCGACGAAAATGTATTTATTCAACAAATAGAAACATAATTGAATATTTAAATAAAGACGTTAAGCTTTTAAATCGTACACAAAAGTTGATTGTGTATAAAGAACCAAACTGTTTATATTTAGGAAATCAACATAAAGTTGTTTTATTTTGTTTGTTGAAGAAGATAACGTATTTTTTATTTGGCAAAGTCAATTGATGTATTAAAGTAATATTAATAAAAAATATTGTATCGTAAAATACAAGCATTTTTTTACTTCCTTGGATAAAATTACGAAAAGTTTATTATGAAATATTTAATTAGTTTTGAATACCTGCTCTAAGATAATACAAGATAAACATAAACGAAAGTAATTAAAAAGTTCTTATTAAAAATTATAATTTAAGTCTTTTGTATATTTTTTTAAATATATGAAAAATATTTAAGTAATAAACAATAAATATTATTTATATTACTCAATTTATATTGATTTAAAATGTTGTTCATCATGATTCTAGTAATTTAAAATTAAATAATAAAACAAATAAATAAAGAATAAAATGAGTTCTATTCGAATACTAAAAGATGTTATTAAAATATAAAATAATTATTTATTGCTAGGCTTTTCTTGTTTTTTTAATCTTCAATGAAAAAGTATTATTTTTTAACTCTACATAGGCTATCTAATCAAACAAGAATGGAATTTACAATAGACATATTTTTTTTACGATTTTCAACAAGTTTTATGCAATTAAAATTTTAAGAGGTAAAATTAAATATTAAAGTAGTTTTAATTAAGAATAGTTAAAAAATTATTTCGTTGTAAATATTGTCATTTATAAGAAATGTTCTTTTAAAATATTGTAGATTCAAAATTAAATAATACAGATAATTGTAAAAAATATGTTAAAGAAAAATAAATAAATGTCATATATTTCCGTTTATTTTTTTACATAAAATAACATATTTTAAATAAAATTATGAATTTTTTATTTATTTTTCTGATTCGAAAAATATCTTTTTTAATTTCAATTTTGATATTTTTTACAGAATTGATTATTTATTTATATTTTATATATGTATTTATACGGATTTTGTTTACATATGTAATGATTAAAATCAAACAAAAAATATGTTTTATTTGTACCATAAAAAACATGATGTAATATTATTAATATAGATCTAACATCTGGGAACTGAAAAATCGTTTTCAAGCAAAATTAACAACCGTCCGTATTTTCACATCAGTGGAAATAACGTCAAATGTAAACGTAGGAAAAAACGCGTAACGTCACCCCTATGTCCCCTATATATGTACCATACATACACGAAAGTTCAAAAACCATTAGATACCGTAGTGACAGAGGTTGTCTAGAGCAGGGTTATATGAAAGCTCACGAAGTAGTACTACGTTCTTATTTGACTGGCCTATCCAGACCCGCATCTGTTCCCGTGATTCCTTTCACTGCGACCGAGAACGTACAATTCCATCCCACACATTTACCCGTTATTATCGTTCGGGATGAGTTACTCTTCCTGACACAGCATGATACGGTCGTCTCTTGTAATCGTTAGAAATGTGCCAGATTTCAGGTTGCCGGAGAATTTGATATAGTATCTCCAAGTGGAGGTATGTACGTACGTACATTGTGTACTTGTGATCTTTGTGGGTGTTGTTCGTTTAAAATATTAATTTATTTACGTACCTGAACATTAAACTGTCTTTAAAATTTCGGTTTTACTAAAGAGAAACATTAAAATTTAAATGAAAATTACCACAGGAACTCGCAGAGATAATTACATTTTTATTTTTATAGAGCAATTTTATTGACATCATGAACAACACTATTTCTTGATTAAGTTATGAAAGGTATATATATATATATATATATATATATATATAATCGAAAAATATTTAAAAAAATATTAATTAACATTTAAGAAAGATAATATAAATGTAAGATATATAAAATAAAATAATTTTATTTTCTAGTTTTGTTAAAGAGTATTATTTATAAAATAAATTTTATATATATATATATATTATTTACGGTATAATTATTTTATTTAAATATATGCAAATATTTTGAACATTTTTCAGTCCAACAATAATTAAAATAATTTTTCGTTCATTATATTACATTATAAACAAAGTGGATATAATTGCGTGTGTTGATACAGAATAATTACTTTTCCGCGTTTTATTATATTCATGTATTCAACAATTTCATTTTTATGAAATTTTGTTAAGAATATATTTATAGATACAGTGAAAATTATACGTTCAAATTATATAATAATAATTTTCAACAACATAATGAAATTTCATTTGAAAAATGATCACTTGGATCATAAAAGATGAATTTCCAATGTAGATAATTATTTAAATTATTTTTATAAATTTTAATAATTCGAATAGGTTATTTTACGCATCATAAACTTACATAAAATTAAAATATTTTATTTGCCCGTATTTATTTAAAATCATTTTATTTATATATATATATATATATATATATATGTATAACTTATTTCATTATATAGGGTATTTTTTTAAGCGCGATAGAACTTTAAAATGAATCCCTATCGAAAGTTCTACCTAACCTAAAAACACTCTTTATATATACATGTGTGTGTGTATGTATATATAAAAATATGATGAATGTGTTTTTTAAAGTTAGGTAGAACTTTCGATAGGCATTCAATGTATACTTCTATCACGGTTAAAAAAACAATACCAGCGCTTTTTTAAAAATTTTGTCTCATATAAATTGTCAACTTGATTAAAATTGATTGTTCAAAATTTTACAATATTTACAATATTGTTCAACAATATTTGATTTAAAAATGAATTTGTCACCCTTAAAAATACAAATATATATATATATATATATATATGTGTGTGTGTGTGTGTGTGTACATGTCTTTTTTTATTAAATTAACGAAAATAAAAATCGTTACCATCACAAACTTCGATACACTGTCATTTACTTGTATCGAGAATTGAGAAGGGATAATTCTCAAAGGAACGAAAGGATGATAGATTACTTATAGTCGAAAATGTTTCGCGTGAGTAGATTTTTATAAAAAGTGTACAATTCGAAAAAATCAATATATATATATATATATATATATATATATATATAAACATACACACATGTATTTTTATTTCAGTGAAATACAATATTAAGAGAAATAAATAACGTATATTGCATTCAATTTCATCTCTGCAAAATAGGATCTTTATTTTATTTCATTTATTTACAAAATCTGCTACCTACATTTTACTTTAGAAATATAATAACGGATATTGTATCGTGTGTTCTTTTTTGCAATTTATTTACACTTATATATTAATAAAAAAAATTATTCATTTTATAGTCTAGTCATCAATTTTCTATTGTATTTATCTAGTATCCCATTAATTTTTCTTATCAAACAATAATAGTTTGCACTTTCTCTATATATGTATATTTTCTTCTACATAATTAATCACACACACTATGAAATTTTTTAAATGTATTCAATAATCACTTTTTAAATAATTAAAACACAAGATATATTAATAAGAAGTATATGTTTTATTAATTTCATCAAAAGAAACCTTCCAATACAAATGAAACACTCACTCAAACATCACAGAATTTGATAAAAAATGTTTATTGTTACACTAGTTATTTTTTTTAAAAAAATATATATATATTACTAAGAGAATTACAAAGATAAATTTGAAAAAAATATTTTTTAAAAAATAAATAAATTATTAATAAGATTTTAATTTAAATTCTTAAAAAATGTTTAATTTATTGTTTAGTATATAAATTTGTAATTTATTAATTTTTATCAAATTAAGTTAAAATAAAATTAATAAAATCTTATCTAAAAAAAAATAAATCGAATTTAATATAGGTCAAACACTGATTAAAACTTGTAACTTTATTGATCAGCAGAACAAAGTGTTCTCTGATAAAACCTACATGTCTAAAGTGGATGTAATTAATATACAAGAACACTTACTGCGATATAATAAACTCGTTAGAAGACAGTAAATCAAGACACTTCCTTCGACATATTAAATCCGAAACGTTATTAAGGAGTTGTCGTTAAACGTCTTTTTAAGTAATTAAATATCTTCTTGAATGTTAGGTATATTGCCCTTGATCACCTTAATTACATGCTTTCCACGTATTTGATCCAAGACTATTTCCAATGACTCACAACATTTTAAGAGTCTCATTCACTTCATTAATACTTTTTATAACAATTCTGCACTTGACCTTCATGACCCAATGAATCTCTTTCCAATAATTGACGAGTTTTTCTGTATTTTAGTAGTTTTTTTGTGTTAAAATTCTAAACGTGGAATGTTTTAACCTCTAAATATGTACATTGTACCATCTTTCCGTATATTTTTTTTAAAAAAAGTTTCTGATTCAATTAACCTTATTAAATTCAATTATTTTGCTTTTGATTGTGAATAGGTTGTTAAACATTAAAATATAAAACAATCTTTATTAAATTGCAACCATTTACTCTACCCGTATTTTATATATTCTATTTTATTAAGTATAATAAAAATTTTGATTACGTATCTGCTATATGTATTTTAATATGCTCACCCATATATTATACTGTAATTAAAAATATTTTTTTATTATTATAATAAAATAAAAATATTGTATTATATAAAAAGAGAAAAGTCATGACAAAAAGTTTACACATCATGATTGCAAAATAATCGTATTTATTTTTGTAATTAAAATTACAGAAACAACCTCATATATATATATATATATATATATATATATATATATATATATATATATATATATATATACTAAAAAGTAGTATTAATTTTTCTTTGCACACTGTTTCAAAAAATGTTTCTTCATTAGTTAAATTTAGTATGAAATTTATCTTTATTTTTTCTAAAAGGATATTACATTTTAAGAAAAAAGTTTTTCGCATTTAATTATTTTCTTGTATGTGTTCATTAGTATATAAAATATTTAAACAGAACTAAGTGTTCATATATTTTTAAAGGACATAAAGTAATTTTGTAATTAATTTATGCAATCAACTTAATCAAAATCAAACAATATAATCACTTCTTATTAGTTTCCGCAAGTTTATCAATTTAGTATATGAATATAAGTTTATATATATATATATATATATATATATATATATATATATATATATATATATATATATAGTTCGTATCAAGCTCCTCGTTTATCTTCAAACAAATTGAACAGTAATAGGAATAAGAGGCTAAACTATATACAATAGTTTAACCTCAAGATGAAATACCCCAAGCAATTATATGAACTAATTTATATATGTATATATTAAACATATATGTTGGCAAGTACATATACATACACACACACACACACATATATATATATATATATATATATATATATATATATATATATAAGTTACCAAAAATTATCTGTAGTAAAAATTTTTAATTATATAGGTTTTTTTTAAAAAAAAAATATTTATTTCTAATAAATTAAAGTCTTTTAAATCAAATTAAATGTGTTTTAAAGGATAATTAACTTGAGGAATTAATGTAAAATTAATTTCTATTAACATTTTCATTAAAAATTGGATTTACTTTTCATAAGTAATATGGAATATTATCTGAATATTCAATAATTATTGTACGATGAGATTATTTTATAAATACGTTTCTTTATTATTGTAATCTTCATTAGTATGATAATTCAGTGTTTATCATGACATCGAAAGCATAAAGCACGTACTATCAATTTACATTAAATAATTTAATGCCAATATATTTAGTAACGTTTCAAAAGATTTTTACAATTGAAAAGTTTATATTTTGTAAAAATATATTTCAAAAAATAGAATATATAAACCATAATAACTTTAATATTATATAACCATAATATCTAAAATCACAAAATAAAGTATAAAAATGTTTCTATAAAAGTTCTGAAAGGACCATTTGTTTTGATCGTAGAATTTCATTAGATATAAAGTGGCCATAACTCTGTATATAAATTATTACTTGATAATACAGGACACAACACCAAAAAAAAACGGAACGGAGCATTAAAAAGCTTCAATTTATTTCTTAAAACTACATCAATATCATTTAAAATGTCGTAAAAAAAAACTATAAACTAATCAAATCGGACACCACGCCTTAACCTTGTCTTCGACTTTTTCGAAGATCTTTGAAAATGTGAATTGAATGATTGATTTGTATGGTTAATTCGTGCAGCGACTCCATTTAGATACATATTCACGATTATATATAAAAAAATGTAATGTTCGTGCACGTTCAAGGATTCTAACTAGTGGAAACTTTGTCGACATGCAATATATTGATTATACACACACACACACACACACACACATATATATATATATATATATATATATATATAGATATATATATATATATAAACACACACACTTTATATAAGTGCGTGCAATTCGCGCATGTATAAAAAATAATAATTGTTCTGCTAAACAAACCATAACACACGATTATTTAAATTTGAATATATAAATATAAAATTCGATTCTATTTGTTTACAACTATTCTACTACAGAAAAATATATTTTCATTTTAATATATGTTATTTTCTACTTGTTGATATAATAATATTTTAAAATCTACAAGATTACCTTAGCTGAATGATTGAAACATAATGATTTATTTGACTTTTTCTATAGAAAATGTACACTTAATTTTACAATAGTTTTACTTATTGCTATGTGATGATTTTTTTAATTTGAATTCTAATTATGTATATAAATACATGAACTTTTAGAAAGTAAATGACATTTGACCATTTGTCTATGCTCAGTATATAAAATGATTTATTAACATTCGAGTTTACATTTAAGCACTCCTCGTAATTCAGTTATTTTGGACAACTTAGAGAATAGTAATACGAAGGAACGCGAGGAGAATAAAATGAATATGAAATCAAACTATCATTCATAACATTTTAAGAATAAAGATATTAAATGAAAAGAGATAACAGAGTAATTAATTGGAAAATAAAATATAGTATAAACTATGTGTAAAAGGTGGTGTACAGGGAAACATGTGTATAGTTTCTTTTTAATAAAACACAAATCTATGCGTCACATTTGAATAACCATATATATATATATATATATATATATATATATATATATATATATATATATATATGTATATATGTATGTTTGAATGAAAAATAAAGTGAAATTGGGGTAGTGATGTAGTAAGAAAAAGATCATCGATAACTAACAAAAATTATAGATTGGGAACTTAGAAATATGAAAAGTTGAGAAAAACACATGGATAGATAAAACAGAGATATGAGAAAAATTATTGATGTGGAAGAGAATGATAGTATTGGATAACTGGAAATGGAAAGGTTTTCATCTAATAGTAGATAAAAACAGGTTGCAGCTATGATGATATTGATAGCTGATGATGATATTGATTATATATATGTACGAGGGTCGTTTGAAAAGTATGGTAAAAAAGTAAGAAAAACTAAATTGAAAAATTTAATTTCATTAATTAATTAAATTAGACAATGAATAAATTTACCATATTATCAAACGACCCTCGTATATATTTCAAAAATTGAATCTCATACGATTTCATAAGATTGAATAATAAATAAATTTTAAAAAATTCTAATTAATTATTCATTTTTTTCATGTCGATTTATTATTTTCTATTTTACAATATGAACCATATCGCAATATATCATTGTTGTATTGAATTATCAACGCGCAATAAAATTAGTTGCCTAATAAACATTTACTGTTTTATGTATATACAGATGATGCCAAAATAATGAACACTGACCTCAGACCATGGGCACATAAACTAAGTATATATCGTAGATACAACTATATATATATATAACCGAAAGGTGATACACAATGCGCGTTCAATTTCAAGAACAAGTGTGCCAATGAGAAATAAAAAGAATATATACATTTGCACGTTCATCGGTTGCATAATTTACGCACACGCCTGGCGCAACAAAACAGCTATATAGGGGGCGAGATAAGAATGATCAATGAGATCAGAAACAATAGTATAAAAGAAATGACTATGTGGAGACGCGCGCCATACATATATATTCAGTGTCAATACGTGGTATCGTCTGCTATTATTCACATACGTTCTCAACGATGAAGGTATGTCTGCATTTTAATACCCATCGATTATCATTACAACCAAAAAAATTCATTTTGTAGATAATAGTTTTCAATAACAGAGTCGACACATTTTCATCAACTTTTTTTTAATACAATTCACTTAATGTTCTCAATTTTATATACATATCAAAAAAATCTATAATTTTTAAATATTCATATTTTATATACATATCTACATACACACACACGCATATATATATATATATATATATATATATATATATATATATATATATATATATATAAACACTACTTGATTTGATTAGAATTTTTTATAGTTTAATTTTTAAAAATTGAAAAAAATTCTTTAGAGTGTTTCGAATCTTGTTATTATATATAACTAAGATTTTTTGTTATTTAAATACTCATATAATAATTTAATCGAATCAAAATACGTTTTAGTTTTCTTTTGATTTTTTTTTATTTAATGTCAATGAATTATTAGTGATTCAAGAAGGTTAGGAATAAAACATTCATGAATAATATTTTATTCATGGGACCATTAATGTACTATTTAAGGTCGTTAGTTTCGGTTATATTTTTAGAGAAAAAGCCAAATTTACATTCGCACAATTCAATAAAAATAATATATATTTATAATTTAATAAAAATAGAATGTTATTGTTATAAGTACAATTTTTTAAAAGATAAACTTGAATCATTATTAATAAACTTTTAAATAATTAGTAGGTTAGTTTTTAAACGTAAATAAAAAATTAATACAAGTTTTAATTGGTAAATTCATAAAATATTTACTTTATAAACAGAAATAAAAAATATTTACTATTATAAATTTCCCATTTCAAAGCTAAAAAATTTTGAATAACTTCTGTTATTTAAATTATTAATAAAATGTAATATAATATAAAATAAACAAATATGTTAACAATTTTTTGATACACAATTCATTTTTATTCTGTTCATTTTAAAAACATTTTTTTAAATTATATAAAAATATTTCTAATTATAATTCTATATAATTATAACTTTTAGATTTTAACATAGCATATCTAATTTGTATTATAAGTTTATTTATTTAATAAAACACAATTTTATATATATATAAAAAAAGTGATAAAAATGAAAATTAAAAATTAAATAAACGAAACAAAAAATATAATTAATCAATAAAATAAAGTGAAATATTAATGTAAAATAAATAATTGAAAACATATTTGCAAATAAAAAACATAGACTGTACCAATCTAGGAATACATTTC
This sequence comes from Neoneuromus ignobilis, assembly GCA_029203775.1. NCBI lineage: Eukaryota > Metazoa > Arthropoda > Insecta > Megaloptera > Corydalidae > Neoneuromus > Neoneuromus ignobilis. Next base: position 8,724,780 of record CP092093.1, on the reverse strand, counting down.
CAATTTTTTCAATAAGATAACTTCCAAACGACTTATCCGAATTCAATAAAATTTACGTATCGATACTTTCGTAGAATAACAAGAAAAGACTTCTCCGCAGTACGAGATAAAGTACTTCAACATTTTCTTTCGTTACGAAAGAGCATTTTCAATTTCCTAGAATGTTTCCTTATTTGGTACGTTCTTTATGATTATTAAGCTTGTCTAATAAATTACAATTTAATTACAACTGTAGAATAATTTTTGCATTTTTATCATACATCTAAATCAATTCAATTATACGTTTCAATTTTATTTCAAAATGCATACTTTTTAAAATAATATTTTTTAATGAAATAAATTTTCATAGTCAATATAAAATCTTAATTTGATTTACAAAGATTCATTGTCATATATATATATATATATATATATATATATATATATATATATATATATATATATATATAAATTTGGAGAAAGGGAAAAACTTGTATACACTTTTGTATATATGTTCAATGTATGTGTAACGTATTATAAAGGAAGAAAGTTTCATTCGGTTTTATGATGTCATTCTATGTCGCATTCAGTTAAATTGTCTTTGTTACAAATTGAAAAAGACGTCCTCAAGAGCTAGAAGACATAATGGTATATTTTTACGTCATGATTAATCTTATATTTATTTTTGTGTACTTGAAATTTGATTATGATTGTATGTATGTATATATATATAATTATTGTAATCAACAATTTGATATATTACAATTTAAATAAAATTCAATTGTGTACATAAAAAATACTTTATAGTGATAAATAATTAAAAAAGAAAAAATGTGTATGTTCAAAGTTAAGAAATTACTTGTAGAAATTATAAAAATCGAATTTCCATTCCAATAGTAATATTTAACAGAACTCATTCAGAATTGTTGTAATAAAATGTCAATTTATGGTTATCCATAATTTTGTTTCGGAAAACGGAAAAGGACTTTCATATAATAATTTCCTTTTTATTGCTTTAGTGTTTTCATTGGTTTATATCTTTTGAAATATTCAGTTGTAATTTATTATCAAGCATTTGCAAAATACTGAAAAGTTTTCTAAATAATTAAACTTAGTCCATTATTTTCATTAGTTTTTCGTTCACATCTGTACGGTTCAGTATTTAAAAAAATCCATACATATTAAATTTAAATATAAATTATTTTTGGTACTGTTTCTATTTTGAAACATTTAAAAATAATGATTAACAAATTCCAGTTCTATAATTTATATACGAATATATTCCTATATTACACTTTTAATAATATAATTATGTATGTTAATCCTGCATATTTTTTATATAAAATTATTTACTTTAATTTTAATTAAAATTTCCAAAAAGGATAATAATATTAATATTTGTTATTTTGAAAATGTGGCTATTCAGTTTCACAAATGAATTTTAACCCCAATACCACAATAGTTTAAAGTGTTCAATAATTATTGAACACTTTAAACTATTATGGTGTTGAGGTTAAAATTTATTAATATTTGTATAAAATTATAAATTATTATTTTTATTAGAAAAACAACATTGAAAAAATAATATATGTTTATAAATTATATTTTTCAACTTATATAAATTTAGAGCTTAACGTTTATTTATAATTTCATTTTTTAAATGAACAATAATTCATATTTAAAAATAATAATTAAAGCTAATCAGCAAATGATTTATATTTCATTATAAAGTAATATATTTTCAGAATAATTTTAAGAAATTCCATTGATAACAGTTTGTGATTTCGTTATTTTGTGATAACTATTTATTAGATTAAGACCTTAAATTCACTTTTTATTAATGACTATCTTTTAAAAGAATATTAAATACACTGATAAAAATTGTTATTTATATTAAAAATATATAAAATAAATTTATTTAATTTAAATTAAATAATATTAACTAAGATAAAATTTTTATTATTTCCTGTTTTTTTAAGTATAAAAATAGTATCAAAGGAAAAATATGTCAAAATAATACACCGTATTTGATTTTATTGGGAAAAAGTAACTTCATAATTAACAAAATATCAATTTTTCATGTTATTTTTAATTTCGTTTTTTCATAAAATAATCAAACGAATTTTTATTTTTTGTATGAAAAGACTGGAAAATATTGATTTCACATAAATTTGTATTCACAGAATTTATAATAATTATGTACAGAAAGTTCATTAATCAGTTTGCATATTTATTGGAATATAATTTACTCGTGCGCATTTTATACGCACGCTTAAAAACATACACATATTTACAATACGTTCGCAGATATATGTCTAGGGAAAAATATATACACACATAAATATTGTACAATTTTCTTATATATACATAATTATAAAAAACGCTCGTTAATCATTATTTACATTTCAAAACAAACTTAGTTTTCGGTCTGTTAATTTATGCGCAGAAACATGTGTGTATGTATGTATGTTACGCATGTGTACATAAAAACGTAAATTATATAATCAATAAACATGACGAAAAACCAAATATTTGCAACAAATTCAAATTCTGAATTATTTACAAAACATAGTATGTTTTTATTGAAGATATTTAGGGATGAACATTTTCACTGTCACTTTTATAATTAAAATATAAAACATTTAACATCGGATTAACATATTACTTATTTAATAAATTTATTTTTAAAAATAAAATTTATAATTGTAACAATAAATAAAAAAATCTCTATAAACTTTTTTGAGAATGATTTTATAGTTTTCTGATGTATCTAATGATTTCACAAGTTCATATTTTTTGTTATTTTTTAATTATAATATATATATATATATATATATATATATATATATATATATATACATGCAAATAAAAAATATAAAAATGTTTTCCTTGCCAACTTTATGTTTTTGTTTCAGTTAATAATTTCGTTATATTTTATGGTTACCTTGCTACGTACTTCAACACAAGGCCAACAATATTTTTCCCCATTATTACGAGCACAGAATCAGCAAAGCCCTTATCAAGTAATGAGTTGGATACCGGAGAGTCGACAGTTGTTGCTTCCGGTAAAATCCATAAACAAGCAAGACAACAGAGACGGTTATTTCTCTGTTGGTTCAGGCGTGTTAAGACCACAGACGAATAACTATTACAATCGACAAAGCTCTGTACCGTTTCGATCTGTTGGAACATCCAATTCTGGTATATACGAAAATGAAAATAACAATATTTTAAGATCAACGAGCGGAAACGGAAGACTCATATCTCGAAGCAATATTTCCGATAGACGTGTTTTTAATTCACCGAATCAATATTCGATAGTTCCTGTGGTGGGTAATCGTTTGTTCGATTCAAGAAGTCAAAGGTTTACGAATCAACGAGTTCAAGCTGAACAGCAAAATGAAGATAGCAATAAAGGTATTTGATTAGTTTTGTAAATATTTTGAAATGTTCTATGATACTCTCTCTTTTAATATCAACATTTAAAAAGGACTGCTGATATAAAAATTTCAAGATTAAACTTCAATAGAATCTCAAAAATTCTCTAACAACTTCAATAAAAGTTTAAGTATCCTTAAAAAGGATTAAGATTATTTTTGATAATTTATTTATTTATATTCGATTTATAAAAAATATTAGAAGCTATAAACATTAAATGTTTTTTTTTTTTAAAAAAAAAACACCAATTTCATTATATTACTCCAATACTTTTAAAATGATTCACAAATTAATCAAATTGATATCACTAGAAATATTCATTTTATATACGTACACATATATAAATATATATGCATATTCATGCATGTAATGTTAATTTATTCATATTATTATTGATTTTACATTACAATTCATATAGCGTCTCTATGAACGATAGTAACTATTTTTTTTAAAAAAATGTTTAATAATTCAAATACGTTTTAACTGTATAATTTAATGTACTATTTTATACATAGAAAATAAAACAGTGAACATATTGGTATTATGAATACTTGTACAATAACAATTATTAATAATCATTTTCATTAGGAAATTAAAAATGGTCGAGAAAAAGGAAATTATATTTTTTTAATACTTCTAATCAAGAACTAAATTCATATTATAGTATTAGAATAATTATTAACATATATATATATATATATATATATAAATTTATGTATATATGCGAATATTTATTATACTTTATATTTGATCACATTTTGAAAAATGTCGTTATCGTAATCATAAATAAAAAAAAATCATATAAAAGTTTGCAAATGTATCAAAAATATTGCACTGTCTGATTTTGTCAGATATTGAACCATATTCCTTCGAAATGTACAAAATATATTACCAGTCGACATTTGAGAGACGTTTACAGGAATTAAATGATTTATGAATTGATTTGATGAATGAGTATCATAATATTTATTACCCTATTTATCTTATATATATATATATATATATATATATATATATATATATATATAATAGTTAATTGTTTATTTCTTTTTAACAATATCAACTTTATGTATTTACTTAATCTTACTGATTCGAAAAAATAAGTTATTAAATCCTGATTTAATAATTTATTATTTGTGTACATTCTCAACTATATTTTTTTAAAATAATTTAAGTGTAATTCATATATTTAATATTTTATTTTCAAATATAAAATCTTTGAAATAATGTAAAAATATTATAACTTTAATTATTTGTTGTTTTGGAACTGTGGCTGATTCACTTTACAAATGAATTTTAACCCCAACATCACAATAATTTAAAATGTTCAATAATCACTTATTATTTATAATTATATAATCTATAATTATATCGGCAGATGTATTTCGATGCCGACGCCATCATCGTCAGAACCTTTCTATAACTTTAATATTTTTTACAAAATAAAATTTCATTACTGTTTTATTTTATTTTGTTGTAACTAATTTTTATTATCTTCATATTTCAATAGATATCATACATGAATTTATTTCTAAAATCAGTATATATTTTGAGTACTTATTAAAATTATTTCGATAATGATTAAATGTTAAATTTCGTTTATTAAAATGAAATAAGAACAATAATGATTAAATTTTTTTAAAAAAAAAACTAATTACAAAACGTAGTAAATAGAAATAGAATCAAACAATTACTACTATAATATAATATAAAACATATAACATGTATACATATAATCAAATATATGGTATTTGTAAATTTCATGTATATTCTCATTGTTCTTCGATACATTTATTCGAAATAAGTTGAATAATTTATAACACGCAATGTTATTTATTTTATTGTATATGTAAGCTTTCATCATTTTATTCATGTTTGATTACGTTTATGATTTCCTTTCGTTTTCTTAAAAAAATATCGACCCATTTATCAGGTAATTATTTAACTACAGATTTTTTTTAATACAAACATTTTTTAGTTTACTAATGTATTTTTCTTATCGTGTTTTTACTGTGTTTCATTAAAATATTACTTTATTGTTATAGACCAAAAATTATTTACATTTTATTTTCTTTTTTCTCGGTTATCAAATTAATTTTAAATTCAATATCAAATAACATTAAATCAAAGCAACTAATTTATTCTTTCAATTAAAAATTAGTAATTTTTTTCACATAATTTCATATTATATATATATATATATATATATATATATATATATATATATATATATAATATATATATATATATATTATATATATATATATAAAGCTGTATGTATATATTTACAGAATAAATTCAAAACACAACTAAATTTTCTTTAATTACGCTTGTTCTGTAAACTTTGAACAATTCGCCATTCTCGAATGTTATTCATTGTACGAATTCACAATTCTCATCATAAATAGGTTATGTTTACCCGACGCCAGTTTCGACTTGTTGTTTTAAACCTATAACGCATCAGCAGCCATCTTGTTGTATTCGACCTGAGGCAACAACAACGAGCACAACTACCACTACCACTACAACTACACGGAAACCGAAACCAAAACCAACTGCTACGACCACAACAACAACTTTGCCGTCAACGAGTGAGGATTACTCAGAACCTACGGAGAGTCCTGATTATGAGGTAAAATTAATAAAAGGACACGAACACAATGAACTTAATATAGTACAATGTAATTAATATATCATTTAGATTTGTGACTTGGTCGCCCACACATTCTAGAACTCACACATATGTTTATATATATATATATATATATATATATATATATATATATATATATATATATATATATATATATATGGGGTCATCCAAATATGATATCTAAATTTGTGTTTTATTAAAAGAAACTATACACACATGTTTCCCTATACACCACTCTATACACATGTTTCTTTTTAATAAAACACAAGGCGTCACATTTGGATAACCCTATATATATATATATATATATATATATATATATAAATTTTTCGTAAACTCACTTTTTACAGAACTATAAAAAATAAGTAAAACGCGTATTTTACGGTAAAATGAAAATTTGTGTTCTCTGCATGAGGTGTAGAATAAAATAAATTTAAAGGAACTTTATTATCGTGCAAATAAAGTAATATGGAAAGAAATAATAAAAAAATATGAAAAGGCCAAAAGTCATATATATATATATATATATGTGTGTGTGTGTATGTGTGTATACATATATAAATATAATACAAAAAAATCCAAAAATATTTCTAAGGGTAACACAATAATCACAGTTCAAACTATGATAGATGATTATAATCACTTTTATGATCAAAAGGGTTAAATTTAATCAAAAAAATAAGAAAAAGTTAATATCAAGTTTAATTCCTTCAACTGTGAGATCATCTGGTCACTTATTTTGATGTATCTTATATTATTAATATTTTCAACTTTTTGGATCATCGCCAGGTAACTTTCGGATACTCAATATCCATAAATTATTTTATGTTGACTCGAGAGATATGAAACGAGTATCAACATAAAATAAATTAAGATATCTGTTTCTGAAGTCTTGCAATTAGAAGAATTAAACAACTTACATAAGTATTAAATAAAAAAGTCATTACTCATATTTTGTTTCAACCGATTTTATTACTTTGAGAATTTTTAGATACTCGAATTTTTATAATACTGATATTTACTTCATAATGAACACTTATAAAATCTTGTGCTGATGGAGTGAGTGATTCTCTTCTCTTCAATCTTTTTAATTTGAAGGCATATATATATATATATATATATATATATATATATATATAATTAAAAGGAAATAAATCAAATTGTACTAATTACTATATTGAGATATCATAAAATCAAATGTAAAGTTTTTCTTTCGTTCATTTAAACTTAATAACAGGAAGGAAAATGATACCATAAAGGGAAACAACAATACATATACAAAAGTTACTAATAAAAAAGACCTGAACGCCTCATAAAATTAAATAAAAAAAGTAAACTTTCCTAAGACAATTTTCTTTACAGAATCTTGTAAAATTTCTGAAAGTTTTTCATCCTGAAAGCAAAGTTCTGTTGCTATCGTTAGAAAAATCAATACTTCAGGTGTTTGATCAATGCAAAAAATAAGTTGTAATTTTTTCCAGAAGCTCGTTTATATAAGTGACAAGGTGTGTTGACATAAAATCGATAAATATTTTTTCGGCGTGTCAAAAAAACGTTGACACATGTATAAAGTTTGACGTATGATAGAAAACTGATTTTTGTTAACTAACTTAGTTATTTTTGTAACGTTAGTACACATTCTTTATAATCGATTTTAATTTATTTTGTATGAAATGAAATATTTTTTTAAGAAAGTTTTTTTTCTAATTAGATTGGACAGACAACTCATTGTCTATTTAATTGTAGTACTGGTATGTCAATGTAACTAATTTTCATATAATGTCGTGAAGTAACTTTTGTAATGATTTTTTCTCATGAAACAAATATTATTATTTGTTCTATTGGACTATTTAAACGAATAATTATTATTTAATGTTTTTTTTTTAAAAAAAAAATACGAAATATTTCAATTTCCATATTTACAAAAATATCATTAGTTATTATTTTCTAAATTCACTTATCAATAATTGTAATAAAACTAAATTCTATTTGTATATTTATTATTTTTATTTTAGAAATGCAACTAAAATTAAACAGTATATATATATATATGTATATATATATATATATATATATATAAAAATGTATGTGTGTGAATTTTATTATGAGATAATTAATATTATATTTATTAATTAGATAATTAATCCCCTTTTAATTAATTACAAATAAAGAAATTTTTTAGAATCAAAATAAAATTTGCTTTAAATGAAGAAAAATAATAAAAAAAGGAATATTTAATGATATGAATAATATTTTTAAGGCTACTTGAATATGACATATTCACCTAAACTAGTTTTAAAAAGATACTAAAAGAAAAGTGATGCTAAGGTCTCCAATATAAAATATTTATGCATTTTTTTGCAACTTGATAACGCTTTTTGTCTAGTGATTTTTATTTTCCTTTTTAATGATATTTGTATTTTAAAATTCATTTAGTATTATTTTGTATAGTAAATACTAACTGTTTTTAATATTTTTTTTATTTAATTTTATTTTTGTAACTTTATACTAGTGATTCAGAAAAAATATAACAAAATAATTTTTTTGAATTTTACAAAATTTTTAAGCATATTTATAATTAAATCAGTATTAAATTATCAATATACACTACACCAATTTGGAACAAATTTATTTCCTTTTACATAAATTTGTGTTTTTTTTAAAATTTTAAATTCTTTTTAAGTAAAATTAAAATTTAGTACTTGTATAATTTTTTAATAAATAATTATTTAGAATTTGCATTAAAATGCAATATTTTTCAGCCATAATTTATATCTATATATATATATATATATATATATATATATATATATATATATATATATACATGTAAATATATTAAGAAAATAATTATAAACAAATATTTAAATTTTATATAAAAATGATAAAATATAATCAACCTAAATTATTAATTTCTTTTATATATTATTGATATATCGTTTAACAGATTTAGAATAACAGTTAAACATTTTCCACAATTTATATAATAAATTAAATAGAAACAGTTCTAAATTTTATTTTCAGTATTAAATTGGAAAGTATAAACAACGTTCATTATTTAATATTTACAATGTAATTATGTTATACAGGAAGATTATAACTTCTCTACAATGTTTATTACATTAAAAAGTTTTCACTTCAATATATATATATATATATATATATATATATATATATATATATATTCATTTTGTGTACAAAGTATATTAGATGATTCCACGAAAAGTAATTAATAGCTATTGTATACGACAGCTGAACACAATGACACCTTACTGCTTCTCCTAAGCCAATTTTGTGACAATAATAATTATTTATTACTTGTATTGTTACTGTGGTACGTTGACGTTTTTATTAATTCCAGGAACATGCCGATAATCCAGCATTAGCTATCGCCAATTCGTTTTCTTTGGGAAGTAAGAAACTGACGTTACCAGACGGACAAATTATATATTTCTAGTCATTAGTATTCCATTTTTATTTTAAATCATTATAAATATAAATAAATGTGTGTCTGTAAAATATCAGTGTAAAAATATTTCATAGACTTATTAAATATTTCATGATATTAAAATAAATAAACTATTTTTTTGTTTTATAAAATAAACTAAAAATATTTAATTCAAAGAATACAAAGTTTTTTATGAAAATAATTTATATATATATATATAAGTATGTGTGTATATGGCTGAGTGGTTATACAACTATAAATAAATATATGTGAAAGAGAAAAACTCGAAACACAAAACGTTTGATAAGCTGACACCATTTCCAAAGCAAATATTTTGAAATGAAATTGAGATAGTCATCACATAATAATAAATGACGATAGTAGGTCTACAAGAAAAATAAACTGAATTCAAAGACGGAACCGAAAAAAACATATTCAAAAACATAAAGGAGTTGAAGCGAACAAATTATAAGATAACTGCCTTTGGAGGAAGATTAAATCCTCGATGAAGACTGCGTCTCAAATGTACTTCCTTCTATTAAATTTAGAAGCTTTTACATGAAAAAATACAACGAAGAATGTTTTTTCGACAGCTCGGAAAAACATTTTCAGGAAAATAATTGTATTAAAAAAGTAATGTTCTTTGTTAGATAAATTAAAACATTTCATTGTATATAAATATTATATAAATGTGTGTGTGTATAATTACAAATCAATTACAGTAAATGACCTACGTATTTTGTAATATGAAAACGATAAAATCGTTTCATAGATTATCGTTTTCAAACGGAGGAAATTCATTCATATTCATTAGTAGTAATTTACAGCATAATGAATATAAATGTAGAAGGCAATAAGACAAATTTACATCCTTCCTACCGTAATCACAGTTATGACAATGCAATTATTATCAATATATGATGAAATTGAACCATTCAATGAAATTAAATTATTGAATTTATAATCAAAATGTTTTCATAATGGCATAGAATTGATTAATACAATCGTTTGATACACCAATTGATCACATGTTATGCTATTTTCTGTTTATCCACGAAAAAGAATAATCATATTCAATGAATTTAATAAGAGTAATTTTATAAATGTTAAAAAGTAACGTCACGATCAGAAATTCTATACTTGTCATTTTTTATTCAACTAAAAATTTATTATACTCATATTATATTACAGAATCTTAAAAAACGAGTCATAAATATTATAAACCTCTTACTCGTGAAACTAATATACTTCTTATACAAAGTTATGCATGGCACCAACATATTCCACTAACGTGGTATACGTTGAATTTATAATCATCAGATCTAATTAAACATTTAATTGGAAACAAAAACTGATGATATAACTACAATGAACAGACAGATAAACCGGTACAATTAAACTGCAGAAAGCTTCACTGTGTAGAGAAATGAGAATTAAATATGCATGGGCGCTTTTCGATACAAGAAATGTTTTGCAGAATTTCCACGAAAGAAGGATTATAATGGATTTGGTAAGATAACTCGACGATAATATATATTTATTAGATGCTTGATGTTATTTTTCAATGATATTATTAGTCTAATTAAGTTTAGAGTATAACAAAGAATATTATTTTCCATTATCTCTTACTGTTTATTTATTTATAAACAAGACTAATTAATAGGATCATGTTTATATTTATATACATAAATATATAATTTATATATTTTATAAACAACCGCATTTGTACATACATATGATTACATATTTCTATTACATTAAAATTTAAGTAGACACAAATTGGAATCATTTTGTCTTGTTTTTTTTTCTTTAAATCTCATTTAGTTTTCAATATGCTATAGAAAATTCATATATTCGACAAATAATTTTTTATTCGAATTGTTCAAAAAGATTATTCAAATATTCTTAACTTTTATTTAAAATATTAAATTTTAATTCTATTTTGATACTTAATTTTATAGATTATTAAAATAATAATATTTAAATCATTAATAAATCTACTTGTATTATATATAATTCAGTTTAAATTTATATTATAATATTTTCTATAATAAGTGATTATTTTAAAAGTAAATTGAGTTCAAATTATGGTAAATAAAAAAATGTATTTATAAAGACAACAATGTTTAGGAAATATTGTAAAAATAATCTATTGTAATTGTAAGAAAGACTAAAATAATAACTATTAGTAGTTTGACAAAATTAATATAAAATAGAAATGATAGATTACATTCAATTAATTTCAGAAAAATTATTATTAACATAAACTGACTTAAATTTCAAGTATATTGAATTGATTTTTAAGAATTATGAAATATTGTTTTATATATAAATAAAAATAAATTAGTTATCATTTGAAAAATAAACAAGAATATTTTTAAACTAATTTTATAAAAAAATGTTTGAACAGAAAATATGACACATCAATATGTTTTATGTCATAGGGTTTATCATATTTTATTTTAAGCTTCGACGTACAAAAAAATGTTATTAACAAGACAATTACGACGATGGAAGCATGCAAATAGTCGTTTAAACGCTAGTTAATTTTCGTAGAAAATCTGGAATTAATTATAAATTCCTATTAGACTAGTACCTTCATTTAAAACACCCCCAAATACTAGCATTATTGCACCATCACGAAATCTAGGTACAATCCCTAACGAGACGTGTAAAATACTATTTTAACAAGATCGAAAATTAGCATTTTATTACACACGACGGAGGTCACTGAGCTATTCATATGAAAATCGCACATCTTAAGCGGATATTGCAAGTTGTGTGACGCCGTTAGTGAAGTTGTGTCGCGTACAAAGCGACCGCAGTTTTCTGACTAGAACATTTGAACTATTTACAAGAGTCCTGCGGGGATGTATTGTACATCTAAGATGTGGTATTATTTATTATTTCGTAACAATAAACTTTCTCTAGTGAATTTGTCTCTTATATATACTGCAAGAATTTACTTGACACATTCTATATACCAGATTGTGTCGCGGAACTCTAAGTGTATTATAAAACAATTTCAAATCCTCTTTACTAAAAGTAATCATTTAGTTTAAAAGTATTTTAGAACTTATCGCTAATCCAAACTTTTTCTATATTACACACATACACACACACACATATACACTCATGTACAAACATTTTTTGAAGTGGAACTTCTCTTGTCGCGTTTTTCGGAGGCGGAAAGCTGCATGGCAACGCGATTATCTCGTTTTTGGCGCGTTATTTAAAAATGTTTTCTTGGTCTATATCAAAATATAAACACCTACCTTCACTGGATACTGGTAAAATATCTTAACAGATAACAGACTACATCGACTTATTAATTTACTGTAAAATTTATGTATATATATATATATATATATATATATATATATATATATATATATATATATAATATTATATATACTTTAGATCAATAAATTTTATTTGAATTTCCAAAGATGCTTATATAGAGAAAGACGTATAAGCCGTATGCGCGTCGGTTTGATATGTAAAGCCTGCTTACGATGAATCTGTGAATTGTGTTTAAATAAGAGTGTTATTGATATTTTTGGTAAGTATATTAATTTATATAATCTCATAAATAATACTAAATTACATCCATGTGGTATTTAAAAATTTATCAAATCAACGTGAAAATGAGGTTATGTACATATATACAAAACATATATAGTATTTTATATGTATATACATTTGATCTATTTATCAAATAAAGAAATACAATTCGTTAAAACACATGGTATTTAAAAATTATCGAAACCTATTACAGTTTTGATGTTATCTATTGTTTTATTTGTAACAATTTCTCACAATAACTATGAATTCTTTATTCTCAGGTGTCATTTTGAAGATTTATAAAATAAAAATCAATTATCTAAAATAGTATCTTAGATGCTATTTATTGCAGGTATAGTGAGTATTTCCTTTAATTGTTTAATTTTTAAAACATAGTATACTATATATTATACAACAGTAATATAATAGTAATTAAAAAAATGTTTTTACAGAAAAGTCTATTGCGCAAAAAATTTTACTTATCAAAAACTAATTGTATCGTTTTTACCTACCTACTACTCAGTCACCATCGGAGGGAGCAATGGAAATCGAAGAAATTCCAAACGAAAACGAATAAATTTTCATAATTCATAATTTTATAAAAATTTTAATTTGAAAATAATTGTTAATCTTACTTAACACATTGTATGCGGACAACGTCTCGACGACATACTATTACTACAGTGCGAAAGATCATCATCGAGACGCGTTGTCCGCTTACGATGTGTTAATATGAAATAATTGTAAAAATTTAATTTAATTAAAACATTGATCATTTTCTACTTAAATTTTTATCCCGTGTATTTATCGCTTCTCTTCCTACTACATTTCTGCACTTGCTTTATTCTGAAGAATTTGTTCATCTACGAGTTTTAGGCATACGCTTGTCCATGTACCTTTTAATTACTTTATTGATAAGAAGTTTCACTTCTGGCATGTGTACATGAGTACACATATTCTTTTTTTTTTCATTCTAAATAAAAATCAAACCTTTAAAAATATGTTAAAGTATAAATATCCTGAAATTTATATATATATATATATATATGCCTCAAAAGTCTGTATACGTCTCAAGAGTCTTCGTATAAAACGAAAACTTGGCAAAATTTCTGATATAAACTATGGAATATAAAAAGAAAATTTAATAGCTTTGGGTATAGAATAAAACATGAATATGTTGATTTATGAACTACGAAAATTATACAATGAACATCAAGGACGGTCACAAAAACAGTAGCATTATATGCTTCATATGAATTATATGTGTCTTTCATTATACTGACATATATATTTCAAGAGGAAAAAACATAACTATATACAATATGTGTATTAACCACATAATTGAATAACAAATATAAATAGAGATTTCACCCATTAGTGTGTAAAGAATCAAGTATTTTATTGCTTATTTAGATAAATAAGTTAATTTAAGTTTATAAAATGTCTATGTTGTTTGAAAATAATATATATATCTGTGTAATTATTTTAAGTTACTTGTATAAAACTGGTTGTGACTGTATGTACACTAGAGTATAATAAACTGATAGACAGCCTGAAATGTCAATATTTGCAAACTTAATTAAACTTCTGGAATAAGTAGATATTTAATTTAATATTTACTATTTGCAGGTATTAAATAACTAGTATGAAAAAAGTACAAAAAGCTTTTAATGTAACAAAATTAAAAAATACAATTATAAAATATTAATAGCATAAAGATATTTTATAATTTTTTTATAGTAGCTTATAATTACAAAGTAATATTTTTTTAAAAAAAAAACCTTTTAAAAATTCAATTTTTTTGAACTGAATATCATATTATTAATCACTAATTATTTTTTTAATTATGTTTTATTTGAAAAAAAACATTATATATTTTGATTATAAATAAAAGATATTTATAACAAGAATAGAAAGTACTTAGTATATTCAGATACAAATTAGTTGATATATGAAAAAAATTTATATTATATATAAAAATAAAATCTCGAAAAATTCTAAATAATTCTTATAATTATTTTTTATTAGCTTTTAAGTTGAAACCAATTGCTACTATATTACAATTATAAACAAAAACTTGGATTTCAAGGAAAAAAACGAGTGAAGAATTATTTATTGACTTTTCTATATTAGTCAAGTTATATTCAAATATGTATATAATTTAAAACCGTGTGACTTTTACAACCCGTATTTTTTAAGTTCATCGTACTGATATATAGCTAAATACCATTAGCTGTTAACACGCCACTAATAAAATTATAAAACACGAAACATTTTCATTGAATAAATTGATTCGTAAATATCACCAGAAAAAAAGCGAATGGCAACTACACAACTCACCTTTGTCATCGGCCCTGAACTCTGCTTCGAGCTCTTCACGCGTCGGCTCACTAGAGCCTCCACCACCTGTACCCGTCGCCGCCGGCGCTCCACCATGTGCTCCATCTCCAGCTTTCATTGCTTTGCGCGTACGATGGCCCCTAAACACTGCCTGAATACGTGTCGCGGCTTCGGCAGCCTCGGCGCTATCTTTAATCAAATCCTCTAAGGAACCGGCTACGGTATGTGCTTGCTTTTTGTCGTCTACAACGAAAATATAAGTTTCAAATTACTTTGGAATAGAATTGCGTGCTTTTTTTTCTTTAACAATATTTTTTTTCTGTTCTTTTTATATACAAAAAATATAATAAATATAATTAACAACTAATGATCGTCGTTCATTTAAATTAATTTAATTGAAAAAATAATGGAATTTAATTAGAATTCCTGATACACTTTAATGGATTAACAACGTCTATAAAATATAATTTAAACACGTTGAAAACATTTTCGCAAATTACAAACCACTTTTGTTATAATGAGTCGTGAGAGGAAAGCAAATTTAACAAGCGTGTACGATGGTTATTAAAATAAAGATATTTCCATAAATTTTTAAAAATATATATAAAAATAAAGCGACGATACAAAAAATTAGTAAATATACATATATATATATATATATATATATATATATATATATATATATTAATTGCTTAATCGTACAATTTTCATTATCTTTTGATGTTGTTTGAATAACACAAAATGAGAAAAAGAAATTTAAAATAAAAATATAAATGGTGATATTTATTTTATATTTTTTTCTAATTACATTTCTCTTTTTGTACGTACAAACAACTCTCTCTCTCACACACACACATACACACAGGCATATATATATATATATATATATATATATATATATATATATACAACAAAAAAAAAAAACAGAAGATACAAAAAAATTAGTGAATAAAATTTAACAAATTAAAATTACTAATGCATAGGAGTGGAAATATAATTTTGTAAAAATAGTTATATATTTTATGAGAATAATAACCAATTAATAGAATTTCGAGATTGACAATGATGAATAAAGTATTACATTTATTTTGTTAAAAATCTACTTCTTATATTTTTTAAAAATTGATTACAGAAAAAATATTTTATATTCTATCAGATTAATGAATTCATATATACATATATATATATATATATATATATATATATATATATATACAAGTGTGTGTGTAATAAAAATGATCACTGTAAAAAATATGAATCAATAAAATGTAATCTAAAAATAAATTCCTATTATTTGAAATAAAATGTTGATATTTCTGTGTTCTCGTTCATACTGTTTGACATTGATAAAGTAACATTCATTATAAATTATTAATGTCTTTATTAAAAATCAAATTGATTTTTTATATAATATAATAAGATTAATTACTATATTAAATAATTCGATAAACAGTACACTTATCAAGTCGAATAATTTAATAAAATTTACAACTGTCAAAGTTCAATTAATGTAAAATCATAACTTGTTATTGAAGAAGAGAAAATGTTACTCATTAGACAACGTTTGAACAGCCATCACAATTGTTTCATTTACTGAATAAAATTCAGTTAGCAGACGTTCGTATTTACGAAAATTATTCCTTGTTCCATTTATTCATTTTGTCGTACTGAAAAGGTCCGTCGACATGCATAATCGTCCTGTATTTATGCAATTTCGAGAGCTTAACCGAAAAACTAATTTGTATTAGAATAGATATAATTTTGGAACATACGGTCAATGTATTTAAATCACATGACTGCTTTTAGCTAGTATCAGATATAAAATTAGTCATTATTGTTTATTAAGTTTTTGAATATTTTAATCATAAAATAAATTAATATTTTATACGATGGAAATGTACAAAAATTAGAATCTACACACGCAAAAATACATTTAATCGATTAGCTTGATATGATTTCATTAGCAATAAATTCTAAATTCCGTCAAAAATCAGTATAATTGATAGAAATCTCGCTATGGGTAATAAAACATGAATATATATATATAATCAATTATTTCATCATATATTTTAAAAGTAAACTTTTTTAAAAAATACATATAATTTCATTTAAATGAATATGCACTCTATTTTATTAAAGTGCAAACGATGTCAAGAGTATTATTTCTGCTACAAAGAAAATACTGAAAAGTGTATCATTCTTTGCACTAAAAATTATATATTTTTTATATCTAGAATTGTGGTCTATTATTTTCACATTAAACTAAAAGCAAATATTATTCTCACATTAAACAAACTATAATATAAATGAAATTAAATATATGAATATATCATCATTATCATAAAAACATATTTCAGCCAAATTTATTTATAGACGTTTTCAAATTCTATAAATAATAAAAATTACAATGTAAATACTTGAAATGGGTTTGAGTTAGGATCTATTCTCGTTTCTCTGAGTTTGAACAAATATTTATCCCTTGTTGATAACCTCAATACAAAGTAATGTTCGGCAGCTGTACGTGACAGTAAAATGACAAAAATTGATGAGTTGATCCGAAATGATTGACACAAAGTGTCGTTACAACGCATTGAGTGTTTTATGTCGGGATTGGCAATTTATAGGCAAAAATTCTATACACGCTTTGTTTTTTTTTATCCACGTGTCAACTTTCTTTCATACTCTGATTAAAAACAAATAAAAACTCAAATTCAAAAATAGAATATATATATATATATATATATATATATATATATATATATATATATATACACAAGTAACCCTCCTATAATACGGTAGATAGGTTCCTAGAAAATACCGTGTTGTGCAAAGCTGTGTTATATGAGACTAGAAGCCAGTATTTATTATTTTGTAATTATTTACTATTTTATAATTTTCTGATATATTTTCTATAATAAAAATCATGTTATCTAATACTGTAGAAGAGTTTCTGCAATTTTTTTAACGTATTAGAACGAAACTGTGTTGTAAGAGGGTTATCTGTATATATTTCTTTAAAAAACGTTTTTTTCTTTTTTGTTAATTTTTGGAGAGAATATAAATATATATACGAGGTCAGACAATTAAGTAATGCGACCGATTTTTTTTCTCGGCCTGTGGTAACACTGCGAACCTGTAACTCCGCCACCGTAATAGCAGATCCCTACTCTCTCGATTGAGACCTTGACCACCCTCATACGATCATTTCTTCGCCAGCTGTTTAGTGTTTTGTAACAACGCGCGAGTAGTGCATATGTCACGAAAATGGAACAGAGAACATCGCTCAAGATTGTCTCGAGCAGGTTGAAAGTGATCCTACTCTTCTCGATCGAGTTATTACTGGTGATGAAAGTTGGTTCTTTCAATGTGACCCCGAAACTAAACGACAAAGCCAACAGTGGCTGTCCCCTAGAGCACCAAGGCCAAAGAAGGCGAGAATGAGCAAGTCCAAAGTGAAAACCATGTTGATTTGCTTCTTCGACAGCAAAGGGGTGGTTCACAAAGAGTTCGTACCACCTGGATAAACCGTAAATCAAGTATTCTACCGCAATGTGCTCGAAAAATTACGAAAAAGGGTGCTCAGAGTGCGTCCAGAGATCACGAAGACTTGGGTTCTGCATCACGACAATACTCCCTGTCACAGTGCGTTCAGTGTCTCTCAGTTTTTGGCGTCTAAAGGCATCGCAACGTTACCACAACCGCCCTATTCACCGGACATGTCACCCTGCGACTTTTTCCTATTCCCCCATATGAAAAAATTCGTCAAAGGTCGACATTTTGACTCCATTGAAGATATCCAAGAATCTGTGACGAGGGTACTCGGAGAGGTCCCACAAGAAGTGTTCCAGAATTGTTACGAAAACTGGAAAACTTGCTGGAATAAGTGTATAGATGCGGGAGGGGACTACTTTGAAGGGGATCGCAGCGATGTACCTTAATTTTTAAATATACTCGATTTTTGAATTTTGTCGCATTACTTAATTGTCTGACCTCGTATATATAAATAATTAATAAACGATTTTTTCTTTTTTGTTCAATTTTTGTTTGAATTAAAAAAATGTTCTCGCCCCGTTAGATTATTTACTGTTTCCCAATATTTGAAATTAAATAGGGAATTCAATTTAAATCAAAAATCGAATCAAAATAGGGATTCAATTTAAAGTTGTATCATGCTAAAAACTCTCACTCTCACTCTCTCTCTCTCTCTCTCTCTCTCTCTCTCTATATATATATATATATATATATATATATATATATATATAAGCAATAAAATAATTTTGCTTAAAAAATATATATAGTATTTATTTATTATAAATGTATCAGATATATATTGTATATACAAACATGTACGAATAAAAATAATTTTCTGAGTAATTTCGTTCATAATTTATACATATATATATATATATATATATATATATATATATCTGTGTGTGTGTGTGTGTGTATTGTACATTTGCATAAAAAAATTATAAAACAAAAGACCAAAAATTCTGCAAAGCTTTTTTACGGTTCGAATGAACGATGATCATAATAATTTTCTTTGGATGAAAACATTGTGTTTTTGTTCGTTTTTGTATGGGCGCGTTGTTGGATGGTGGTAATACCGTACGAACGTTTGGTAGAAAACCAAATGAGTTCGGATCGCGCTTTGTTCCACTTGTTCATTTGTTTTAATTGCGTTTTATTTGACTTGCTTAATTTGATTCAGTTAGAAACGTTGCGTTCTTCGAGAGTTATTTATACATTATTAATGTATATATATATATATATATATATATATATATATATATATATATACCCGAACTATACTAACAGGAACTCAGTCGTTTCCTTTTTGAATAATTTGTGAACTTATTCAATTTTTTATGTTTCTGTTCGCATTTTATATAGTAATCATTTTTTGTATTTAATATAGTAAACAATATGGTTTGTATTTTAATATGAGTTGATTTGTTTATATAAAAATATTTTTAGTATTGTTTTTAGATACAAAACACAATGAAAAATAATCATAAATCGATATAGTAACAAAAAATATACATAAAATAATCAAAACCTATTTAAAAATACTCTTGACATATTAAGTTTATAATAACGAGGGTGTAAAGTTTCACAACAAAACCACTCATGTCAAATGTAAAAAGTATATCTTTGTTTAGATTTCATCAACTGTCGAACAATATTACGGTTTGTTTACTTCTCGTTTACATTTGACAGTTTGAAAAAATCTACATAACGAAATTCGAGAGGAAAAACTATAAAATAATTCGATCGAATAAAGATAATGTAGTTAATACATCAACCAATTTATTTAAATACTCACTGTCTTAAATTGACTGTTGTAATGAAATTAATATTATAAAAAACATATTTTTCAATATTAAAGTATATTACATATATATTTATTTCTTGTTCAAAATATTTTTTCAATTTAGAATATAACGTTTTTTCCAAGTGATTGTTTAACATTGATTTATATTATTAAATTATTTCCTATTCTTTTAATTGTTTTTGAATAATCAACATTAAATGATTGTAAGTACAAGTTTTAAATACATGTTTTTTAATCGAAAAGTAAATTAACCCTGTTTATTTATTTAGTATTTTTAAACATACGTCCAAGTAGAAATACAACAAAAGATAATTGTTTCCTTAATGAACTGTCGACATCATTATTACATTTTGTGGATTCTCGATAAATGAATGTTTTTACCAATACAATTTCCTAGAAGAAGAATCCAATTTCATTTGTCTCTATGTTATTTTAACATTTTTTTACATTTCGAGTTTAATTAACCTCTAGACATTTTATATCTTCTTATATTTCTTCAACGTACACAACAATTTATTTTATCTTAATTGTAACTTATTTAAGATGTTATATATATATATATATATATATATATATATATATATATATATATATATATATAATTCATAAGAGTACATATTTTACCAACATATAAGAAATAAAGAAGTAAAATTTCTCTTTTAAACAAAATTTAGATTTGCATATCAAGCCTCTTAATCTACAAAGACTAATTGTTTTTTTCTTCTTTTTAAAATATTTGTTATTTAAAATTTTCCATGTTATTCTATGCACGTTTTGGAGATATGGAAATATACAATGAAATATTTATACAGGGGTCACGTTTGAAAAAAAATATTTGAAAAAAATATGCGTTGGAAGGAAATGCATCTTAGATTGATATTTTTTTCATCATATTATTTATTTTTTCATTATTTTATATTAGGTTTACCGGAAAGTTCTGTCCAATAATGTCATCTCAAATTTCAAACATGAATCATTCTACAGAAATGGAATTCATAAATCACACTGGAAAGAGGTCATTAGTAACGAAGGAAAAATTAAATTGTTCAGTAAATATTAATAAATATATTGAAAATGTATTATTTTTTTTTTGATGATACTATTATATGAGTATGTATACACATCAATATATATATATAGAGAGAGAGAGAGAGAGAGAAACAAAGAAAGAAAATGATTTATAATGAATTTTTATAACTGAAATAAAAATCCTCTAATTTAAAACTTTTAATACCAAATCAGCTAAATAATTCTGACCTTATAACAGGAAATGATTAATGATTTATTTCTTTATAAATATTTATTCCACATTTTCTATTGTTTCCTTTATAAATTTTTGAGGAAATTCAGAAAAATATTTATACATAAAACGTGATTGACAAAAAAGAACATTTATTAGAAACGTTCAAATAAAAATAAAAATATAATGTCAATTACTGTATTTCTAATCAACTAATGACATTTAACTTCGATTTGTACTTAATTATATTCGTAGATTAAAACAGATAATAATATTTGTGGCTAGTAAGTGAAAATTTCATTGAAATATCGTTACTCTTGATTGATCAATTATTTCTCTTCCTCTTCTTTTCTCTCTCTAATTATATACATATATATATATATATATATATATATATATATATATATATATAGTATGTATGTGTGTGTATTGATATTCTAATATTATCTAAAGATAACTAAATATTTAATGATCCATATTTCTCAATTATACATATCCATAAATATATATATACATTTTCCAAAACTTCGTATTAGGCTATCGGAATGTGATTTAATGATGTTGAATAAATATTTGACTTCGCGGTGAAGTACAACATTATTGATTTATAACATGAATACATGAACAAATCAGTATTTTAAATAAATTTAATTTCAAACAATAATAAACACATTTTAAATAATAATAAATTCAAAATCACTGTAAAAAAATCACACGATTTCATTTATGTGAATGAAAACTTCATAAGTTTTTTAAAAAAAACAGACGCACGTATATTTTTCATATTTTATTAAAAGTAACTCTACGTTATAACTGTATTCTGTAAATGCGATTCGTTACTTCTCCGCAAAATATATATTCAAATCTTATGGAAGAGTCTTTATTAGACGATTTCACTCTTTTATGTTTCCACATAATGTAAGCACGAACGACTTACTCAAAATTGCAAATTAATGCGTGCGTAAACGTAGAATATGAAAATCACAGAGGCCGAATTGTATGCGATCTTTTCCAACGCTATTATACATTTAAATATAAAAAGATTCCTTACGGATTCGAATGCGTTTTATTATGCAATGATAGTTCTTAGATACGGTGGTATATTAATCTTCCTATGTTTAATACGTGCCACGTATATTATTGTTTTATAACCAAAACGTACAAAATTTATACACGCGTTCACGTACACGAAAAAAGTAGTAAAGACCTGCGACCTTTTTTAGGAAATACAAGACAAAATATATTACTTTCAGTGATGAGGTACGTAAAACGTGAATTGACATCATTATAGTTTCGTTCAATTTATAAAGGTTTAGAGCATCAGTGCCGTTTTCGTGTTTTTAACAATCCTTTCTCGGCCCTAACCTTTTTTTATTTGTACTGTTTGTTTTTACTGCTTTCCGACGTTATTCATAAAAGGCGTTTACCTCTATTTTTTAAGACAGAGTTATCAGAAAAACGAGTATTTATTTTACAGAATTGACTGGTTTGTTCAAAATATATTACTCTGCTTTAGTGTCGATTTTTATAGACATTCGAGAGATATCCTGAACTGAAGATCTTTACAAAAATAAATTATTTTTTTCTAACAAACGATCACATGATAATCAATCCAAATTCATATATTATTTTATGTTCCATTTGTAGGATTTAAAAATAATAATGCATCCATACATTATTATTAAAAAAATATTTATAAAATGTTCTTTATTTTTAATATATATTTATAAAACGACTAATAACCTATATAATATAATGTACTTGTATTTAAGTAATAAATACGTTAAGGACTTTTACTATGTATGTCTGAAAATAATAACTTGAAATCTTTAAAAAGCTTGAATCATACAATTTTGGAAAATAATATAATGAAAAAATTAATCCCTTTCTACAAATATAAAACCTGATATTTGTATAACAGTTATAAAACATTTCTGTAATATTAAAACAGTCGTTACAATACCATTTTTTAAATTCTATTTATACAATTCTCAGAATTGTTTTCATGTCATTTAGAATAAAAGAAGTTACAGACTTTGTTATAAAATAAAATATCTTATTCCAAGAAAAACTCAAATTTTAATCTGTTTTCTTATTAAATTCAATATATATATAGAAATTTAATGATATTTACATACGAACATTATTTTCCATCGATGAAGAACACTCAGACTTTAAATTATGAAAAAAGTAAACGTAATTAAAAACTTCTGTCTACAGTAAATGTTACTTGAGTTAAGAAATTAATTAATCATAAAAATGAATTAAATACTTAAAAGATTATTTTCATTCTATTTTATGATACTCTTAGAATATACACTTTATATATTTTTAACGGCATTGAGGATCATTCCATTAATCTTTATTTGGGTTTGTCGTATATTCTATTTAATTGAGACGATGTTTCACGTTAATGGTTACGTTAATAGAGGTTATTTTCACCTTCGTTCCGTACAAAATCCTAAAAAATATCGTATGAAAAGAATCATTCGTTAGATAATAATTGAACATTAATATAATTAAAAGTGATTTTCTTTTAATCTAAAAATAATATTATATTTCGTTTTTTTTTGTTCGGTTTTCATTTTCATACGACATTTATTTCATATTATTGTTTATTAAATCTTTATAAGTATGGTTTAATAATTGTTAAAAACGTTAAATATTTACAACGAACATTCAATAATACGGAAAATTAAAAAGGTCTAATAATTATGAATAGCATATTCGATGAAATTAGGGTTCAACCCCTGATATGAAATTATACAACGTTCGGAGTTATTTTCAATCCCGTGTGTGCAATATTACAAATATTACTAGTATGAAGTTATCATATTTATCAATTATATTTTTATTACATTTACGAACGGATAGAGAAACTATTTTGTTACAAATTTGTATTGTGTTACTTCAGGGATATAACAAACATAATGAACAAATAGTAACTCATTATTTTTGTTTATTTTTGAATATATATATATATATATATATATATATATATATATATATAATACTATTTGAAATATTTATTACAATTTTCAATTATTTTATACAAAGTTTTATGAATTGAAATGTTTGAACACGAGTAAACACAAAATAATGAGATGAAAAACATCGTTCAATACATTTATATGTATAATTTTTTCTATAAACCAATTTTTGAAAAAAAAAAACAGTTTTATTTATTTATAAAGATTTTTAATATAATATACCATAGAAGTATAAAAAGTCTACAAAGATTTATTGTTTATTATTCATGTTTTATATTCTTCAAATATACTTTTTTAAAAATTTTAAAGGAAATACCAAAACAACTCAATTACTTTTTTTTAAAAAAAAATCAAATATCTTATACACAGCTCAAGAAGGTACATTGTTATCATTCCACAGTTAATACAATGTTTATATATATATATATATATATATATATATATATATATATATATATCGTGTTTATATATATATCATATCTGTGTGTTATAAAGCTTTCAAGTTTCACTTGAACATAAATATACTCTTATGTAACGAGATACAATTATTTTTAGATAAAACGAAAATTCTTGTAAAGAAATACGAACTCTCCTTTGTTTCCTTTTTCTTATAAACACAAATTTCAACTCAAGATGTATAATATATACGAAAATATTATCATTCAAATACGTATTAATTTGGAAATTAGCGACTTGCTATTATTAGCTGATATTATTAATTAGTATAATTAAAATTTCTTTTAATTAGTGTAAATTAATTTTAATTAGTATATATAAAATTAATACTTGATAAAAACATAACAAACATTTTGAAACCAATTTCATTTTGTTGGAAGAAATCAATATTTTTATTTATTAATTATCGATTATCTCAAAATAAACATATTGTTAATAATTTATATATTTTTAAAGAATACAAAATTTTGTCTTTACACAAAGTAATCATCTATACTAACACCAAAAGAGTTTGAAAAATGTTTAATAATCAAATATTGGTTACATTAACGACTGATGACTATTTTAATACCAATGCAATCATCGAACTTTTTTTTATAAAAGAATCATTTGTATGATATTAAAATGAATTTCTCACAATACCAAAATGAAGATGTAAAAAACTAAGAATAAACCAATTTAAAACTCGGGTAATTATAACGTTGTATTAATAACTGATTATATTTTTTAATTATTGAATTGTGTTTATATAACACCTATATATCAAATCAATTATTATTAAGAAAACATTTTTCTTATTATATAAATTACTAGAAGAAAATTCTATTTATTATAACTATTACAGAAAATATTTTGTTTCGAAATATTTCAAAATAATATTTTTATGTAATTTATTATAGCCAGAAATTATTTAAGATAGTTTATAAAAAATCTGTCTTAGTTTTCATTATTAATGAAAATTATTTGTATTTTAAAAAATGTTTAATAAATACATACTAAATTTTAAATACTGAATAAAATCTAATCGTTAACTAAATTAATGTTTATTTGAAAAAATATAAATATCTTTGATATGTTCTTTTATGTCTTTTTGTAAATAAGTAATTATTTTTTAAATAAAATAATAAAACAGAAAAAAATCCAAACACACACACACACATATATATATATAATTTCTGTTATATATAAATAACAAAATATTTAAAAATAATCAATTTAATCGCCTTAGTGTTCATTCATATATTTTATTAGACTCTTTCTAAAACTAACTTAAGAAGAGAAAACACACTGTTATACAAATATGTGTTTTCACGCGATAGTCGATTTACTCTTGGAACGATATCAAGACGCCCCTAGCACGAGTTACACGAAATTGGGCGTAACCCTTTGCGGATTTTGAAAGGTAAGCTTAATTTATTTTTAAAACCTGGTTACGTTGTGTGAGTAATGAGATTTTATATAGGCCATTCTCTACGCTATAATGTACGTATATGTACGAGGCGTATATTAAAAATGAACGACGCTTTTTTGGTATGTGTACACTCTTAAATAAATGGGTGACGCTCTTAGAAAGAGTCCTCTGTTTTTATTAAACAACGAAACAAGAACGACCTTTTTTCAGTACAGAGAAGTGGTTCTATGTACTTTCACTTAAATTCTTTACGACGTAGCGAAGTTATCATAGAAATATAAATTTAATATTTTATACTTCAAAAGAATGCTATTTTAAAGATAATATGACATTTTCACTGTTTAAAAACATAACGTGCTATTTCAATATAAAAAATGGTGTATTTATTTGTGGAATTTAAAATAAAGCCAAGTGTATAGTTCATATACATAAAGTGGCGTTGAAAATTCCAGTTTACATATTTGCAAGTAAAACAGTTTTTAAACTGTAAAAGTCAAGTAATGAAACACCCTTTCGTATCCTGTTAAAGCAAATGACTATAAATAGCACGAATCCGTATATAACATGTAATTACGTGCAGAGTGTAAAACAATAAAAGTATTTAAAGTGTTTTATAAATTTATAAAATGGTTTGAATTAATTTCTAAAAAAGCATTCCTTTATTATATTCAATAACACAAATATCGTTTAATAAACAACAATTGACTTGTTCATTTAGTTAATTTATTTAATAATTCATTAATTTAAAAGGTCGATAAAATTATTCCAATAAAAAAATAATGAAACCTTCCAACCCCTTTCATATTTACACATTTATATAATTAGTATCGAGATTTATAATTACCAGAATCGATTTAATTATAATATACAACATACAATATAATAAAAATTATATTAGAGAAAATCGGACCTTAATTGAAAAAAACCAATTTAAAATCGACAATTACATTAATAAAATATTTATGTAATAGGAAAGCGTACGTAAATAATTGTTCTTGCTATATTTCTGTTTTATATTAATATTTATTTCGATTTTAATTACTTGTTCAATTATTTATTTTTGTTTTTGTCGTTAAAATGTATTATTATTCAAAATAAATTAGATAAATACAAACAGTATGATCAAATTTCAATTATTTTTCTGTATTTATTTGAATTTCACAAACACAGTATTCATAACATTTTTAATATATTTTTTTTAAAATAAAATTCAATGATATAACCATTAACACAAATTTTATAATTAAAAAAAATATTTTATTGCCGATTTTAATTTTTACAATCTGTGTGATTTTATTCTTAGAATTGACAATTATTTCCTATTGAAAATGTCTCTATTTATTTTTATTATAGTTAAAAGAAAGTATAGTACTGTCAACTCAGTTTACATAACCATCTCGTCTAATTATATTTATGGTGATAATTTTTATTTTGAAAACTTCAATGAAATCTAATAATACTAAAATAAAGATATAAGAAAAAAATAATAAGTAATATTTTTCAAATATCAGTATTGAACAAAATACAAATTTCAAAAATTTGAATTGCGTAAAATCAAAATATTTTGAAATACATGAAGTAATTGTTGCCGAACATTTTTTACCTTGACAACAGAAAATCCTCTTCACGTCTTTGTACACAGAATATGTATTCGAAACACATTTGCAATACAATAATTTATATTACAGTCACGTGTTGATTTTTATATGGGCTCAGTTTATTTATTTGACAACATTTACTAATTTGGCACTTTAACGATCACTTTGTTGTCTGTAGATTCATTGGAAAAATCAATTTAAAAAACTACACCATGTATCATGGACATAGTCATGTACTTACACACACACACACACACACACACTTATATATATGCAAAATAGATGCAGAGACGACAATAAATTTTGCAATTTAAAAACATTTTAAATTGCAATAAAAAGTATATTTACTCTTACACAGTTGTTTAAAGAATAGAAATTACTTCTAAAATTTAATTTATAAATAGACCTCTGTATAACATCAATAAAAACTACATACATAAAAGCACATTGTGAAGATAAAATAATTCCAACTGAATGCATGTTATTAAACGATACACTCGTTTTATGTATTTACATAATTAAATATATAAATTAAATTTTTCTAATAAACGTATATTTTAAGTGTTAAGTTTAAAATTCTTTTAGTAATTTATTTTTTAAAAAAAACGATGATAGTGAACAGCGAAGTAACAACAGATATTTTGAGGTGGTTAGCAGAAAAATATTTTAATTTACAAATTGAATAAATAAATGTAATTACATGGAAAATATAATTAAATAATTCATTTTTAATTACACTTGTTTGAAAATTAGTTAGAAATTTTCCTAATTGTTATATTTATTAATATAATAAAATGTGTGTTTTTTTTTTGGAAATATATTAAAAAAATATGTTATTTTCAAGAATAAGTTATAAAAATGTAATTTTTATTTTTTACTTCACTTTCTTATACTTTTCTATTTTCATATTTAAAAATTAATAATAAATTCAATTTACAATTTTTATTCCATTGATTTTTTTTGTTAAAATATTCACATAAAAATACAATCCATAAACTTTAATTTTTTTTTAAATAAATATCAATAATTTTTCAAAATTCCGATTTAAGAATGTGTATTTAAAAAAATATCTGTCCATATATTTAGAAATATTTAATTATATTAAAATTTATAAATAGTTAAATGTATGTAATATAAAAATGAATTTAAACTATATTAAAAAATTAGAAAACTTTTTCACATTTCACAAAACTTGATTAGAATCCATCTTACTGTAATGTAATTAAGATAAAAATAACTACAGAATAGCAAAAAGATAAATTTCTTCTATTTATCAAAAAATCCTCAAGTTGATTGATTCAGTAACAAAGGTTACCAAAATAAAGAAT